>CM060250.1:32560969-32805969 GCA_030684275.1 Acipenser oxyrinchus oxyrinchus | reverse complement strand
GAGGCGCTGTGCCCTGTTAAATCTCAGGAGGTGGCTCTGCTGAAGGGCTTGCGCAGGAATGCCACCATCGTGTGCATGGAGGAGACGGAGCTGCTGGTGGTGGACCGGGAGGACTTTTTCAGCCACCAACTGGACCAGGAGCTGCACCGCGAGTTTCAGAGGAGATACAGCTTCTTCAGGTGCTTCAGAACACCAAAAATAAAACCCAGCAGTCAAAACAGTTTTATGAATATATGTATTTGTCTATGTGTGTGTGTGTGTGTGTTCTGATCAGAATGGAGCATAGTTCTATATGTTAGGTGATCTCACAGAAGTGTGTGTGTATTCAGAGCAGGGTTGGATACTCTAGGTCAGTGGTTCTCAATCTGTGGTCCGCGGTCCACTGGTGGTCTGCCGACTCCCTTCAGGTGGTCCGTGGAAAGGTTACATAATTACGGAAAGGAAGCGGCAGCATAGTTTATAGATCCCATTGCAAACCCAACATTGGAGGCCTTAAAAACTCAGCTACAGAAGCAGGAAGAAAATGCATACATGGAGAATCTAAGCGCTCCGTCATATATAGGTTTGGAGTATCTAAAATGTATTCTTTACTACTGAGTTTTTGTGTATTGCGCTCATGTGTACTCAAACACAGCAGCTTGTAAAGTAAGGGATAACACACGACAGGGCATGTGTTGTGTTGCATTAACATGCAGCTGTAGTTGGGTTGGAGGCACAGAGGCTACCAATTTTGTCTCAGTTGGTCTCAATCGTTTCGTAACCAGTGCTGACATAAACTGCAATGTTAGCCTTGTTAAAAATCATTTAAAAATGCCAAGCATGCATTTTTCTTGATAATGAAAAGATACAGAAAACGAGGGAAAGACAAAATTCACTATCCACGCATTACTACCACAGACCTGGAGAAGCCATCAATACAAAAATACATTATTGGCATTTTTAAATGACTGGTCACTAACAAGGCTAACATTGCAGTTTATGTCAGTACTGTTTGCGAAGCGATTGAGACCAGCACGGAGGCTATAATATTTTATAAGTAACTTGCAACTGTTTAAGAGCTGAAAACAATTTTAAAATGTCTAATTAAGCTAATTACCAGTTCAATTAAGGGTCTAGTTAAAGTGATTGAGAGCTCAGTTGGAATGAAAACCAGTACACACAGGGGTCCCAGAGGACCAGGATTGAGAACCACTGCTCTAGATGACCTCAGAGCAGTGTGTGTATGTATTCAAGTCAGTGTCAGTGGGTTGGATACTCTAGTGGAGCTCACTGGTATGTATGTGCTTGTTGGCTCCTAGGTCACTGGATCTGTTCTGCAGCTGGTCGGACGAGGACCTAGCGACTCTGGCAGACCACTGCAAAGCGGAGGAGTTCAACCATGGCCAGGTGATCCTGAGAGACAGCAGTGAGACCAAGAACATCGTCTTCATCACTAAGGTAACACTCTCCTGCAGAGCCAGTTTAATCACAGTGTGTTAACTGAAGAAAGCCTAGCAGAACCATACCAGCACCAACAATGGCACTCCTGCTACACTAGCACACTGTTACTGATATGGTACCATGGTACTGCACTGGATTGCAATTGTGTGTTGATTCATAACATTGTGATATGGAAATAGGCCCACTGTGGTACCATTCTACCAATGCTTCGTTCCACTGTAGCTGGGTTTTGTTGCCTGTAATATTACACCTTTATAAGGTTTAGCCAGAGGTACCTGTTAGGATTTCTCATATCAAATATTTACTAAATGTTTAAACAAGATTTTCTATTTACAAGAGCAGTACCTAGCAATCACATTAACAGCATCTTGTGATACTGAACACATGCCAGCACAGTAATGCCTTTGTTTCAGGTTGGAGTATAAGTGCATAGGATCTCTGGAGTGACTTACTGTACATATAAGCCTGTTGTTATGTTAGCAATGTCTTTCTGGATTCAACCTAAAATAAATACACTTACCATGTTTAAACAGACTAGAAATAGTCGAATGTATGCATGTGAACTATAGTGTGTACACTACCCCTGATACTGGAGGCCAATGTATATGCAACAGTATATACAGTAAGTACATATCCATAATTACGAAAGCTCTTAATTCTAAGGTAAAACTATAAGAAACTAAGTAGACTTAGTTTCTTATAGTTTTAATATATAAATGTACATTTGTAATGCTCTGTTGGACAGAAACAGATTAAATATCAAAAGTAACACACCCTTTAGTGCCCCTCACATGACTGATTAATGTGCAAATGGGATCCCTACATTGTCTATTTATATAAAAGCTGCATCTCCCTGCTGCAAGCCCGATTCAGTCACACAGTGTTCAGGACCGCTGCTGTATGGTGCTGAGCGCTGCCTGTGTTTGACTGTGGAATCTGAGCAGGGAGCTGTGTGGCGTGTCCGTGCATGTTGCCTGCTCTCACTATTAGTCTGTGAGCCTGTCTGTACATGCTGGTCAGAGATAAGGCTGAGCACACTGACAGTGCAAGGGGGAATGGTCACACCTTGTTCTGCCAGGACTGCATGCCCCAAACCTCTCCTCTGAGGGGAGAGCGTGTGTGTACAGGCGTTTACTTGCCTTTCTATTTTCTAGTTTAGAAAAGGGGATAGCTTTGAGATTAAACAAAATTGTGTCTGCAAATGCATGTATGTGTATGTATTGTACTGTACTGGAAGTGTGAAAATGTATTAGGTTCTATTGGAAAGACAGTACCCCCTTATACAGCAGGCCCCAATAGCATTCCTACATAAAATGTGTCCTACATAGTTCAAATTTGTTTCCTGATTTCAATGTGCCTGCTTGTTTTATTATTTATTATCAATATTTGTTATTTTTTTTATTGTTGACACTTCTTTACCGCATTCATCTAATGCTGTATCGGGAGCGCATTGCTATGGTTGCTACAGCAAACATGTTACTTACAGTTAGACCATGTTGACAGTAAATTGTACATATGCATAAGACAGATGGAGAATTAAATAAGCTAAACATAGAGCTTGGACTTTAATAAAGAGACACCTGTGTGAGCACATTTAACAATTACAATGGGGCCCAATTTAATTACTGAACCTGTAAAACACACAGACGACGTGCAGAGTCATGCTGAGCTTGTTGAACTCTCAAACACTCTTTCTCTGTCTCTCCTCTTCTATATCCACACTCCCAGGGGCGCTGTGATGTGCTGCGATTGGTGGATCTTAGTGAGTGCCCGTCCTATCACAGGTGGATTAAACAGCAGGAGGCGCTGCTGGGGAAATCACTGCGTTCCAGCCTGACAGGTAGGAATGTAAACTGTGCTTGTATAACAGGATGGAGGCTAGGCACAAACTGACAATTTACCCAATATGCAAAAGGTCCACACTCATCTCCATTGGTGATTATCGAGCTCATCTCATCAACGGAGTATAGAATCTTGCCCTGGATTGGGAGGCAGTCAATCATGGTGGTCAGGATGATGTTGCACACAGGTTTTTATAGTGACATTTTGTTTTCATTGATCAATCAGTTATATGTCAATGGCTGGAAAGTTTGCAAGCTAAAACCTTAAATAAAAATATGCGTGCACTGTATGTATGTGTACATATGTAATTTTATATGTCGCAACAGAGAGGAAGGGGGTCAATTCTAGACCTCAGGCCTTAGCTGCCAACAAGCATGGTTCTACTCCCCAGCACCGGGCTTCACTTGCTCAGGGGACTTCCGTACTGGAGTCCCAGGCCTCTGGAGGCAGGATCCTGGGTGAACGGCTCTGCAGTCCTCGATTCATCTGCAGCTCCTCTGACTGTGATAGGGAGACAGCTTCTGCACTGGGGCCAGGGCTTGGGTCTGTAAGGTGAGGGGAGCTGGATGTGGTCCCAATTTAAGTGTGGTAGGATTTTTTAACACAATTGTTTTGAAATAGTTTTAGAAACAGTAGCTGCTCTGTAAATGTACAACACTTGCAGTTTGATTATTATTATTTGTTTATTTAACAGACGCCTTTATCCAAGGCGACTTACAGAGACTAGGGTGTGTGAACTATGCATCAGCTGCAGAGTCACTTACAACTACGTCTGACCCGAAAGACAGAGCACAAGGAGGTTAAGTGACTTGCTCAGGGTCACACAATGAGTCAGTGGCTGAGGTGGGATTTGAACCGGTGACCTCCTGGTTACAAGCCCTTTTCTTTAACCACTGGACTACACAGCCTCCTAAAAATTAACTGTATTTCAGTATCTCATTAAATCTGCACTGTGCCACACTCACTCTATTAAATCTGCACTGGTGCAAGTGAGGGATCTGATTATTATTATTATTTATTTCTTAGCAGACGCCCTTATCCAGGGTGACTTACAATTGTTGCAAGATCACATTATTTTTACATACAATTACCCATTTAAACAGGTGGGTTTTTACTGGAGCAATCTAGGTAAAGCACCTTGCTCAAGGGTACAGCAGCAGTGTCCCCCACCTAGGATTGAACCCATGACCCTTCGGTCAAGAGTCCAGAGCCCTAACCACTACTCCACACTGCTGCCCTATGCTTGATGGAAGTATAGCTGCTTCTTTTTTGCACAAGAAAATGGTGATCACAAATAAAGTGCCTTTACCAAAGTTATGAATGATAATTAATACAGAAAACCAAGCTTGGGCATGTTCAAAATCATCAGCCATTCGCAGTTGTGTGTGTCCCATAAAGTCCCATAAAGTGCGATGTCTGTGCAGGGGTATGTCCCAGCTGGAGGAGCTGGCTCTGAGGACGGGGCTGAGTAAAGCCAGTCTCTGCTGCCCAGAGGGAGAGCTGCCCAGTGACATGGTGGCGGCGGTCTACCTGCGGATCGACACACTGAGATCGAGACAGCACTTTGTGAGTCTCCTCTCTCAAATTCAAATGGTCTTTATTATGACAAGTAATATATATATATATATATATATATATATATATATATATATATATATATATATATATATATATATATATATATATATACAGTACTGTGCAAAAGTTTTAGGCAGGTGTGAAAAAATGCTGTAAAGTAAGAATGCTTTCAAAAATAGACATGTTAATAGATTATATTTCTTAATTAACTAAATGCAAAGTGAGTGAACAGAAGAAAAATCTAAATCAAATCCATATTTGGTGTGACCACCCTTTGCCTTCAAAACAGCATCAATTCTTCTAGGTACACTTGCACAAAGTCAGGGATTTTGTAGGCATATAGTCAGGTGTATGATTAAACAGTTATACCAAACAGGTGCTAATGATCATCAATTCAATATGTAGGTTGAAACACAATCATTAACTGAAACAGAAACAGCTGTGTAGGAGGAATAAAACTGGGTGAGGAACAGCCAAACTCAGCTAACAAGGTGAGGTTGCTGAAGACAGTTTACTGTGAAAAGTCATACACCATGGCAAGACTGAGCACAGCAACAAGACACAAGGTAGTTATACTGCATCAGCAAGGTCTCTCCCAGGCAGAAATTTCAAGGCAGACAGGGGTTTCCAGATGTGCTGTCCAAGCTCTTTTGAAGAAGCACAAAGAAACGGGCAACGTTGAGGACCGTGAAGCGCGGTGGTCGGGCAAGGAAACTTACTGCAGCAGATGAAAGACACATCATGCTTACTTCCCTTCGCATGTCGGAAGATGTCCAGCAGTGCCATCAGCTCAGAACTGGCAGAAAACAGTGGGACCCTGGTACACCCAACTACTGTCCGGAGAAGTCTGGTCAGAAGTGGCCTTCATGGAAGACTTGCGGCCAAAAGCCATACCTCCGGCGTGGAAACAAGGCCAAGCGACTCAACTATGCACGAAAACACAGGAACTGGGGTGCAGAAAAATGGCAGCAGGTGCTCTGGACTGATGAGTCAAAATTTGAAATATTTGGCTGTAGCAGAAGGCAGTTTGTTCGCCGAAGGGCTGGAGAGCGTACACGAATGAGTGTCTGCAGGCAACAGTGAAGCATGGTGGAGGTTCCTTGCAAGTTTGGGGCTGCATTTCTGCAAATGGAGTTGGGGATTTGGTCAGAATTAATGGTCTCCTCAATGCTGAGAAGTACAGGCAGATACTTATCCATCATGCAATACCATCAGGGAGGCATCTGATTGGCCCCAAATTTATTCTGCAGCATGACAACGACCCCAAACATACAGCGAAAGTCATTAAGAACTATCTTCAGTGTAAAGAAGAACAAGGAGTCCTGGAAGTGATGGTATGGCCCCACAGAGCCCTGATCTCAACATCATCGAGTCTGTCTGGGATTACATGAAGAGAGAGAAGCAACTGAGGCTGCCTAAATCCACAGAAGAACTGTGGTTAGTTCTCCAAGATGTTTGGGCCAACCTACCTGCCGAGTTCCTTCAAAAACTGTGTGCAAGTGTACCTAGAAGAATTGATGCTTGATGCTGTTTTGAAGGCAAAGGGTGGTCACACCAAATATGGATTTGATTTAGATTTTTCTTCTGTTCACTCACTTTGCATTTAGTTAATTGAGAAATATAATCTATTAACATGTCTATTTTTGAAAGCATTCTTACTTTACAGCATTTTTTCACACCTGCCTAAAACTTTTGCACAGTACTGTATATATATATAGCATGTTATTTTTCCTTGTATGCATGTTATGTAATTTGTTTTATTATAAAGCTAAATTTAATTTATATCTTTCAATAGAACAATTGGAAATTATAGAAATCAGTTTTTGTGTTTTTAATTTAATTTTTGTATATAAAATCAACCAATAGAAGATCTGCATTTTCTCCTTGGCAGTCCAATCATAAGTGAGCGGAGACGGGACATAAACAATTGAAGGTCTTTCGTAGGTTTAAATAATGGGAGAGTCAAAGATCTGCCCCTTGTTATACAGGTGTCCAATAATGAGTGAGCAGAGGCAGGACGTAATTGGGAGTTTAACCAATGGGAAAGTCAAAGTTCTGCCCTGGTTTTACAGCTGTCCAATCATTAGTGAGCAGAGGCGGGACAAATATGCTAGGGTAGCATGTAAGAATAACTGAATTTCATGTGATATTGCTTATTATCGAGACCATTATTCAGAATCATATTGAGAATATAAATAATATTTCAAAATTGCTTTTTGTTATAAGACACATTTTTATGCCTCCCGTCTTATGCCCCACTTCCTAAGGCCCTTATCCTTGGTCCTGTAAAAGACAGCACATGGCAGACGTGTATACATATATGTTGTGGTGTGTGTGTGTAGATCCAGGTTTATACCCATGTATGTGTTCATAGGTGTGCATGTGTGTGTGTATATATATATATATATATATATATATATATATATATATATATATATATACCAGCACGATGCGTAGATGTTTTGAAAGGCCTTTACTCTGCACTTCGAATGAGGTGGTAGGCAGCAATATATTGTACAGAGATTTCTGCAACCTTTTTCTTCTTTTCCCCAATAAAGATTTGGAGTTTCTGCTCACCCTCTTTCATCATGAAACCTTCTTCTCTTTGTGCCGGCTTGAAAGAATATGTCTGTATTTTGTACAATGAAAATGTACTTTCATTTTGTGCAAATTAAATGTATTTTAGATTCAGTCTCACCGCTATCGCTCTGGTTACAGAGTCAGGCCTCTCTGTGCATCCAGTTTTATTTGTGCCTGTCAGTTTATGCAGTTTGTGGTCACAAATAGTTTATTTGGTTAGGATCTCCCTTGTCACCCGTTCTCTCACACACGTGCCATAGCTCTCACTAACATGTGTCTACAGAGGGCAGTAGACGTTGAGTACGTCGAAAGCTGTCTGGGAAAGGATGGCAGACTTCCACCGCAGCAGGTACAAAATGTATGGGCCAAGCCTACCCCCTGCAGGGACCCCCGGGCCATGGTCCTCGTCAGCCAGGGGTGCGAGGTGATCCGCGTGAAGCTGGACAAGTTCAGTGAGATGGTGGATTGTGAGACACTGGAGAAACTGAAGAGAGGGAGCCACAGCTATCCCAGGTACGTACAGTATCTACAATATACCATATAGTTTGCCCCTATTTGTTTCTCGATATCTTCTGACTGCTCATCAGTCTCTGTGTATTCTAGTGTTACTGATCTTTATGCTAAAATGACTCTTAAAAACTACAGTACAGTACATTTGAAACCTCACAACTTCCCTCCACCAATCAGGAATCTCCATTGCAGGACACTACCACATGATAGATAACCACAGAAGATTCATGTAGTATATCTAGCTTAAAAAAATTATTGAAAATGTATACAGTCACAGACAAAATTATTTGGGCAGTTAAAAAAATATGTTCATTTGAAAAATATAAATTCAAGTTAAGATTCAGCTTTATAATAGAACAACAAATTATTACATAACATGCATAAAATTAAAAGTAACACACAAAAGCTAATTTCATACTTTGACAAAAGTATTTGGGCACCCTTACATTAGTATTTTGTATGCCAACCCTTTGCTTCCTTTACAGCTTGCAATCTTTTTTTTTTTTTTGTATTTTGATACCAGTTCCTGGCATCTTTCCGGAGATATTTTTGCCCATTCTTCAACACATACAGCTTTGAGTTCTGCAATTGACTTTGGTTTCCTTTTTGCAACAGCAGCCTTCAAGTCAATCCACAACATCTCGATGGAATTCAAGTCTGGGGACTGAGATGGCAAATCCATAACTGTGATCTTTCTTTTTTTCAGAAATTCCTTTGTAGACTTTACAGAATGCTTAGGGTCATTATCTGGAATACAAACTTCCGCCAATAAGCCTTCTAGCACTGGGTAACAAATGAGAGTGCAAAATGTCTTGCTATTTTGCAGCATTCATTGATCCTTCTACAATACAAAGGTCACCAGTGCCTGAAGAAGAGAAACAAGCCCATACCATCACACAACCTCCACCATGTTTAACACTGGGCATGATGAACTTTTCTTTAAATTCTTCTCCTCTCTTCCTCCAAACATATTGTGGCTTTCTTTTTGACCATCTTCTCTCAATTCTTGTGTCAAATCTTTTGCAGTAATCCGAGGATTTTTCCAGGTTGCTCGAACGATTCTTCTTCCAGATTTTTCAGAAATCTTTCTTGGTCTTAAATACTTGGAGCTAGTTGCAATAGTTCCTGTTGTCCTGTATTTATCAATAATAGTCCACACAGTGCTTTTTGGTAAACCGAGTCTTTGGTAGTTTCTCCTTTTTCGTTTAGTTGTATCACTGCCATTATAAAATCATTGCTGTACTCTTTAGTTTTAACCAGTTTTGTTGCTTTTTTGAATCACAAATTTCCAATTTATTTTTTTAAATATTTTTTTTTATTCTATAATTATCATCAGGTGCTGGTTTTCAATCATGATAATTGTCATTAATTAACAACTAATGGGTTTCATACGAAATCTGTGGATTGGCCAAATACTTTTGTCAAGTATGAAATTAGTTTGTACATGTTATTTTTCATTTTATGCATGTTATGTAATAATTTGTTCTTTTATTATAAATATGAATCTCTAATTTATATCTTTCAATAGAACAATTTGAAATTATAGAAATCACTTTCTTTGTGGTTTTTCTAATTTTTTTACTGCCCAAATATTTTTGTCTGCGACTGTATACATCTGTAAAAAAGAGATTCTAAAATGATTAAATAACAATAAAGGTAGTGTTTACCAGTTTCTACTCACCCTTAGTAGTTAACCTGGTTTGTACTCATACTTTACCTGCTTAAGTAATGCAGATAATAAATCAGGGATCAGTGTCTTTTTGGAGCTCTGTCATGTTCACAAGGAAAAGCATAGTTTAATAATGCTCTTTGGTTGTTCTATGATAGCAGGTTGAAGGAATGTGTAGCGTGAAAGTACATAAATCATTATCAAGTTTACTTGAGTAGTTTACAAGGAGCCATATTATTTTAGAACAGATTTGAGGTCTGTTTGTCAAAGGTGGGATCTAACTACTAGACAATTTAGAGCCTCATATTGGAGCCTCACATACATTATATTAACAGCACATGGCTACATTTTTTTTCTTCTAGCTTTTTTAAAAAAAATTTTAAAACAATTTTCTCAATGCTTATAGTATACTATGTATACAAATTTACACATGCTTGTATTGAGTTTTACTTGAAGGCTTTAGTGAGGAGTTAATAATTTTTTTGCTTCTTGCTTTTTAATAACAAAGATTTCTCAAGGCATTGATTATTGTTAATTATTACATGTCCGATATTGGGACGAGAAAATTGGTTGCACCTCCAGTAGGTGAGCAGGCTGTCTGTGTCCTGCAGTGATGACGAGCTGGGCCTGGTCTTCCTGGAGCAGAACCGCTGGAAGGTGTTCAAGGGGGAGCTACTGAGCAGGGTGCAGGGAGGAGAGTGTCTGGACACCCCCTGTAAAGGCAGGAGGGGAGGAGAGAGGAACAGCGAGTGGGACATCAACCGCCTGGGACTGCTGCACCTCACCCAGAGTGCCCAGCCACATGACAAGGTGGGTGCAAACTAAGGCTGCGACAAGTTCTTTTTTTTTTGTTTTACCATCGATGTCTTTATTACATTTAGTGCTACTGATAATATACTGAATAGCTACTAAATTATTAAAAACTATTACATCAATTAAATGCATTGATGCATCACCCTAGCCTTCGTACGAACCCCTTGCTCCGTCATTGCATCTCTCCGAATGGCAGGAGAACATGCTGTAGTGGAGCAATAAACTCAGTAACGGGAGTATAAAACCAGATAGTAGGGTCCCCAGTGACTCACTTAATAAAATCTCTTCCATGTGGAGTACAGGGTTAGTCATGAAAGCGTGGTTCGAATCCTGTTGGTGCCAAGTTGCCGATCTCCGCTAATGACCCACAGGGAGCACCACTGGCCTTTATACTACACCATAGTTAGGGGGAGAATTCATCTGGGCTTAGTTGATCTGACTGCACTTCAGCAACCCTTACCTTCAGCATTCAGTGGCTTAGCAATATCTGCGGCTTAAGTTTGGCAGGTGAAAAAAGGCGATCAGTTGATATTCAGTCCTTCTGGTCAGTTTGCAGCAAAGAGGCATCATTCAAATTAGGTGTGCCTGTGTAACACAGACCCACAGGTTTCTAATTTACATTATAGAATGCAGAACAATTGCGCCCACAGTTGCTCACAAAATGAAACCTGGATTGCCCGCGCTATCTTTCACTGTGTTCCCATGCAGATCTGGGCAGCCCCCTCCAGCCCTGTGGCTACAGCGATGAAGCAGGAGGGGCAGGGAGAGGAGACAGCACCACCTGGGAAGGAGGCCTTGCGACTGATCCACTCCATCGCCATCCCCAAACCCTGGGGCAGCAGGATTTACTAGCCAACACCATGAGCAGACCATTATAAAAATGGGAAATGTGTGTAACAAAAGCACAGGTAGTAAACACAGTTAAGTCCTGCTTACATTGAGAATAAAAGTACTAGCAGAATAGCACGAAGGGACAAATGGGTGCAATGACCAAGCCCCATAACTGGTTCCGCAACATGAAAGGGGAGCACTGTACTGTACTACAACAATAAACCGCAAAGCCAGACTTCTAAATGTATATTTATAGGACAATGTGTGGCACCGCAGGTGCAACTAATTAATCAATCAATCATTAATGAATCAATTAGTAATTAACTAAATAAATAGCTAACAAATTCAATAAAATAAATAAATAAATAAATAAATAAAATGTACCCAAACACATTAGATGTACTGGCAAGAACCTGGCTGGTTGACACCTAAGCAATATTAAACATTCAAGGTGAAGAACATTTGGAGCATTGTATTATGGATTCAATTAATTAACACAATGTCAGTGGTATTGGGCATGTGCCAACTGCAGAGCAGTGTTCAATTCAAATAGCTCCTGCACTGACATGGATTTCTATTGTGTGAAACTTGTAAATCAAACATTAAATCATATGTGCGTCAAAATAGTGGTGAAATCAATATTGTATGCATTAATTCTATATATGTTTAGCTATTCAAATCCGAAAGACAAATACACATCCTTTTTTTTTTAAAAGGTTTTATTGGAAAAAATATGTACAGCTAGAACTGTAAAAAACAAACAAAACTAAAAAACATTAACACAAAAGTTCACAGCTCCTGTAATAAATTTGCTGCTGCAATGGAATTTAGGTATAGGCTTCCAGCGCAAGGTCCTGATATAAAAACATACAAGGATGTAGCTATTGTTTGCAGCACACTGGTAGGCACACACATTGCTGTACATGTATACCGGTAAGTGAATACAAGCGTATATACACTGATAGATAGATATATAGATATATATAGATAGATAGATATCTATCTATCTATCTATCTATCTATATATATATATATATATATATAATTACACACACACACACACACACACACACATATGAACACATACATGGGTATAAACCTGGATCTACACATACACCGCAACATATATGTATACACATCTGCCATGTGCTGTCTTTTACAGGACCAAGGATAAGGGCCTTAGGAAGTGGGGCATCTGAAATGTTGATAAATACATCTCAATGGTGACATTTACATGTTGTCAAAACTGGTAGGCAACAGATAAACTTTTGTTTCATGTCAACATTCATGATGGGTATGAAATGTAGAGATACAGTGTAACATACTGTATTGTATCAACGTGAAGCATTTTATACCTGTCAATGCTGTTTACCACAAAGGTTGCTATGTTGCTGACCAATTTAGTCCAAATTAAAACGTAATTATTTCTCACCTTATGCTTTATTGCAAGTACTGTAACAACTAGTTGTAGGTGTCAACCCCCCCACCCCTCCCAAGCTCAAGCAATAAAACAAGACATTTGAGCAAGAGGGGAAACCTGCCAATGAAAAGTGTCACCTACAACAAGCAGCTTCAACAGTTGCCAGAAGCACATTACATCTTGAAAGCTGCATTGCGCTACAGAACAGGACAGAACCGGATAGGACAGGGCGTTAGATGCATCCTTTTGCGCCGCTGGTGTTTTTCTACTGATGTTTTTGTTCTGAAGTTACAGTGGCTGCTGCCCATACATCTTCCCTGTGTGTTATCAGTTTAATGGAGCTGCAGCACTTTGTTAATAAGCGGCACACGTAATGACAGGATGAGAATCATCAGTCTGAGTCCCCCTCATCCCCTCTCACTGCTCCCACTGCTGCAGCCAGGTCGTCCTCACTGCCCTTTAACCGGTCTCCTGGAAACGAAACAGAAGCAAGCTGACGATTACAATTCTGCTAACCAGCACCCATTCTGGAGTGTAACAGGCCAATGGGGCAGTTTAAAACTACTGGTAACCACGCCCTCTTAAAAACTCTATACATCATCATTGAGAGGAAGTTAGACCCTCCAAGGCATGACTTTTCTGTATTTTGGGAATACCTGAAGGGCAAACAGCACAGCAAGTAAGAAAAAGTAGACCACTGTGACCAACATCCACATTGTCCATACAAATACTTTAAATAACTTCAGAATGCCCTACCCAAGTTTAACAATTGGACAAACAGTTAGGCGGTTCACCAGAGGGGGATAAAAAGCTGGGTCTTTATTATTATTATTTGTTTATTTAGCAGATACCTTTATCCAAGGCGACGTGTTGAGACTACGGTGTGTGAGCTATGCATCAGCTGCAGAGTCACTTACAATTAGGTGCAAGTCACTCAACAAGGAGGTTAAGTGACTTGCTCAGGGTCACACAATGAGTCAGTGGCTGAGGTGGGATTTGAACCGGGGACCTCCTGGTTACAAGCCCTTTTCTTTAACCACTGGACCACACAGCCTCCTTTAAAAGCTTGCAAAAGGTTTGATCCTACAGGGTAAACTCCTGAGATCATAAAAGTGTTGATTGATTGAATCCCGTCTCATCTAGTAAAAAATCCCACAGTAATGTAAAAATACAGCCTTGTGAGACCAACTTGAGTGTACTGGGTGAACCAGTGCTTTGTTTTCAGAGTTAGGTGGTCATTGCACAGCTCAGCTGAAAACACGTTTAGGAGGCCACTTGAACTGTGCCAGCATGGATACCAATAACAGTGGTTGTGAGGCACGCATGTTCCAAATTCAGTAAAGAGCAATACATAATGTACTACAACAAAACTGTTTAAGGTGACAAGAAAGCTGGATATCGTTGGGTTTAGTTTCAATTTGAATTGCCAAACATTTACTAGCTGTAAACAACAGTGAAGAGGTTGATAGGACAAAGCTGCTGCCACTCACGGATCAGTTCTGCGATGGCTCTCTGTGTCCTCTTCTCAAGCTTCTCCAGCTTCTTAGCCACGTCTCTCTTCAAATCCCTGAGCAGCAAAAAAGGAAATGTTAATCACCATACAGGAGGGTTGGGGGAGGGAGGGTCCTGATATACCAGATACTAATGCTTTACAGAGTATTGCCATTTTAACTGAGATAGAAATAAATATCAAAACCTGTCATCCTAATTTTTGACATGATTTCTTATATCACAGCAAAATAAGAGTTAATTTCTTCAGATGTCCTCATATACCCCTACACATACTGTACACTGTACACGCGCATGCACACACACTCCAGAGCACAGAAACACATTTAGAACATTCTAGTACTTACCAGTCAGGCTTCCTGGGCGCAAGGTTAGCCAAGTCCTATGTGAGAGAATACAGGTTACAGGTTACCTACTACAATGGTAGCCTAAATGAATGGTGCTGCTATACTAAGCGACCTAATACAATGAAATGTTTTATGTTTATTCAGTTCCTTTCTTCTCTCGTATAGTTTTGCTCGTACACTTGCATATTGTCTGCTTACGTCATTGTATATAATACATTTGAAATTGTCTTTTGAGAGTTTCTGATGCACTGCGATTAACTGATTGTAATATAGTGCTGGGACAAATATCTGAATATTCAAATGAATATTTGACATGTATTTGGATACAAAAATCTGATGTTCGTATTCGCTGCAACTGACAAAAATACCTTGTGCTTATTTACCACCTAACCAGAAGTTGCATCACAGTTTCAAAAATGGCAAATGAAAACGAAGTATGTGATATGCAAGATTAATACAGTATATATATAAAATTTAAAAACAAAAAAAAACAAACAAACCCTCAGGATCAACACAGCAGCTCTTGAGCCTCTATTTTAAAGTTTTAGACAGCAAAAAGTAAAGAAACTACATTATGCCATCTGGGTCAAAAATACATTGTGCTGCGTGAGAGGAAGCCAGAATCTCATGGGACAGAAAAAAATGCAAGCACATCATTCTGAAATGCCTCGCTTAACAGTGCCCAACTTGCTGGAAATGTTGTGTAGTGATTTTTACATAGCTCTTATATATTATATATTTTTTTGCTGTGACTTTTATGTGGAATGTATTAAGAACCAAAACGGTGAGTTTTTTTCCCCCTTCATTTTACAACGCCATTTCCACGTTTGTTTTATTTCAAGTGTTTAAAGATACATTTCAGTTTTTGTTTACTTGTTCAGCTACAAAAGCACAAGTAAACCTCATGTTTTATGAAAACGTGTCAATGGCCACCGTTTACTGCAAAGAAGCGGCAATGACAAGAAATGAGAAAACAGTAAAAAAAATAAATAGAAATGCGGTGTCAACTTTATGTACTATTTATTTTGGAAATAAACAAAACATTTCACTTGAACTGCTGTTTGGCATCCTTTGATTTGTAGTTAATTCACTGGGGTAAAGTAAAGACTACACAATGTATTCTTTACTCCTGGGATATTTTTCTACTTTAACATCTTGCCAGCTCCCCCCTGCCCCTGCTGCTATGCTGCCTGCGTTCTGAGCAACACAATGGCTTTTATTACTTTTTGAAAACGGTATTTGATATTTAAAATTATGAGCGAATATGCAAACATGAAAATCCTGTGTTCATCCCAGCACTATTATAATATGGATGAACAGGTTCCTGCTCTGACCAGGCGCCATAAAAAAACACTTGGAAGGGTTTGATACCGTCACACTCCAGATGACTTGTACTGAACTAAAGAGGTGGGTGATATACCTCAAAATATAACGCACAGTTTGACATTTGATGACGATATATATCACAATATTAAAATTTTAAATTAGAAATCAAAACAGATGGTTAGACACCATAAACAACTGTGAATGACATAGAAATTATTCTATACTATATATATATATATATATATATATATATATATATATATATATATATATATATATATATATATATATATATATATATATACACAGTACTGTGCAAAAGTTTTAGGCAGGTGTGAAAAAATGCTGTAAAGTAAAAATGCTTTCAAAAATAGACATGTTAATAGATTATATTTATCAATTAACTAAAAGCAAAGTGAGTGAATAGAAGAAAAATCTAAATCAAATCCATATTTGGTGTGACAACCCTTTGCCATCAAAACAGCATCAATTCTTCTAGGTACACTTGCACAAAGTCACAGATTTTGTAGGCATATAGTCAGGTGTATGATTAAACAATTATACCAAACAGGTGCTAATGATCATCAATTCAATATGTAGGTTGAAACACAATCATCAACTGAAACAGAAACAGCTGTGTAGGAGGAATAAAACTGGGTGAGGAACAGCCAAACTCAGCTAACAAGGTGAGGTTGCTGAAGACAGTTTACTGTCAAAGTCATACACCATGGCAAGACTGAGCACAGCAACAAGACACAAGGTAGTTATACTGCATCAGCAAGGTCTCTCCCAGGCAGAAATTTCAAGGCAGACAGGGGTTTCCAGATGTGCTGTCCAAGCTCTTTTGAAGAAGCACAAAGAAACGGGCAGCGTTGAGGACCATAGACACAGTGGTCGGGCAAGGAAACTTACTGCAGCAGATGAAAGACACATCATGCTTACTTCCCGCCATAATCGGAAGATGTCCAGCAGTGCCATCAGCTCAGAACTGGCAGAAAACAGTGGGACCCTGGTACACCCATCTACTGTCCGAAGAAGTCTGGTCAGAAGTGGCCATCATGGAAGACTTGCGGCCAAAAAGCCATACCTCCGACGTGGAAACAAGGCCAAGCGACTCAACTATGCACGAAAACACAGGAACTGGGGTGCAGAAAAATGGCAGCAGGTGCTCTGGACTGATGAGTCAAAATTCTGCAGCATGACAACGACCCCAAACATACAGCGAATGTCATTAAGAACTTTCTTCAGCGTACAGAAGAACAAGGAGTCCTGGAAGTGATGGTATGGCCCCCACAGAGCCCTGATCTAAACATCATCGAGTCTGTCTGGGATTACATGAAGAGAGAGAAGCAACTGAGGCTGCCTAAATCCACAGAAGAACTGTGGTTAGTTCTCCAAGATGTTTGGGCCAACCTACCTGCCGAGTTCCTTCAAAAACTGTGTGCAAGTGTACCTAGAAGAATTGATGCTTGATGCTGTTTTGAAGGCAAAGGGTGGTCACACCAAATATGGATTTGATTTAGATTTTTCTTCTGTTCACTCACTTTGCATTTAGTTAATTGATAAATATAATCTATTAACATGTCTATTTTTGAAAGCATTCTTACTTTACAGCATTTTTTCACACCTGCCTAAAACTTTTGCACAGTACTGTATATATTTTTATTTTTTATTTTTTTATTTTAGATTTGTATCAATTTCACAAACACAATTCACACTTGCAACACCACAAGCATTGTGTAACACTAAACGAAAGTAGAACAGACCCTCAAAGTTAAGTGTTTTTCAACCCCCCCACTCCCCCCTAGTCAGGGCAGCCTGTTACAGGTGTGCATTGCAGACAGGTGCACCTACCACTTCCTCGATCACTGGCTCCGGATTGGCTGCTTCCAGTTGGTCCCTCACCTTCTCCTCCACTGGAAAACAAGCACAACGGTTCCTTTAGGACGGTGGTCAGTTAGCAAACTAGCGAGCAAGCTGCACTTTTACAGCTTCCTCGCAGCTCTCCTCTAACCAACTTGTTTATCCGCACAGGGTGACAACTGCAGAAACTTCAAGTGTCTTGTAACCATTCTTTGGCTGATGCTGCTCAGTGATTTTGTGACTACAAAAAATTAGAGTAAAATTGATATGGAAGAAATGAGCAGTGGTTGTAGAAGATGGATGAAGTCTAAATGGAGTATGTAAGCTACCAGTTTCTGAAAGTTAAAAAAAAGTTATGTAGAGCTTATACTGTGATGTACAAACAAGTCTCCTTCAAGTATAAGTGGAAATTAAAAAAAAATAGCTGTTTACATTTGCACATTCATGAGGTACACTTTTGGGTCTCTGGCATATACAGTGACTTTGAACACTGAATACCCAGAGCAAAGGGAATATCAGCTGTGTTCCTCTCTCAAAACAAACTTCCACAACTATTAAACACTCAATTGTGCTAAATTTAGAAATGCTAAAAGAAAGGTAATAAGTTCAATGACAAACATTTCAAATGAAATACTTTCTCAATGTTGAAAGGGATGATTTGGATTCCACCCCCAACTGATAAAGTGTGAATGATCCCTTCATGGTCTCATTAACAGGAATGTGTGTGTGTGCGTGCAGATTTTGCACGCATTAGACACTAAACTTGCAGCTGGATGAATGGTGCTAGTTACAGCAGGTCACAAAGGCAAAGAACATGCAACATTAAGAGACTAACATCTCAAAAGAATCTGAAATTCTGACAAGGCATTCCTCCTGTTGGTTTGGTATGGGGTGGGGGTGGGGGGCGCTGCACCCACCTGAGGCCGGCTTTGCTTTGGGCACCTGTCTCTCCCGGAGCTCCTCATCCTCGGGGGTGTAGTTCCGCAGCTTCAGCTCCCTGAAAAACAAAGAAATTGTTTGTACAGAACAGCCAGCGCACCATTGCTACGAGACCAGAGTCTTTCCAGTCCAGCTCTTTGTTCTAACCATGCCTTTAAATCAATAAACCGGAGGCCAGGTCATACAGTGCTTCATCATTTAATCATACCCAACAAACCTGTGGTAGAGTGACCCTGCAAAATCATAGTTACCACTGCAATATCTGGCTAAGAAAATGGTCTCTTTGGAATTGAGCATGCATGGTCTTTTGCAGGGGTACATGCATGCTGCAAGGACTTTTTATTAGGTTGCAATGCCGCTTGATGGAATCTGTATGACTGAAAAAGACACAATACAGTGCATCCATACACCATATTAGGGAGCTGGAAGATAGAAGTCAAGTCTACACGGAGAAACCTAGCTGAAAACAAATGTTAGCGCATCCTTTCCTGCATTGCCCCTTTCTGCCAAGTCTGCTAACATAGTTAATCACTCTTTAAACAAACCAGGCTCTTGATATAAACACAGCACATCTGGAATGTGTTGCCATCTCACGGTGTACAAAACAGAGACTTCAGCTGTGTGCCAGAGTGGCTCAGTGGTTAGAGTACTGGGCTGCAGTGTGGAAGTCAGTGGGTTTGAGAAGGTCAGTGGTTAAAGTGCTAGGTTACAGTATGCACCTGTAGACCCCTACAGTGTATAGTTATAATGATGTAACCAAGAGGCACTGAGGAATGGCTTTTTCACAGCTGTATTTGTTAATTACATTCCACCAGCAGAAGGAAGCAGCACATAGACAACAAGAAAAAACAGACAACCCTGACTCAAGAGATTCTCTTGTTTGTTTTAGTAAATAAAGGACACCCATCAAATCATAATGAGGATGCATTACACATTATATTACAGACGCTGCCTAGATTATACACCTGAAGACATCCTTGCTAATGGACAATTCTTGTACTGCCGGCAGTTCAATCAGTAGGTGAAACTTTGTGGTGAGGACACCCCACTTTATCATTACTACTAAGTGTACTGATAAGCACATGCTTGTTTTGAGTTGAATTTGAAGGCTTTCGTGAAGAATCAGTATACATTTTCAAAATAAACTTTGCTCAATTCTTATTTTATTTGTATTACTATGTATAATGCATGTTACAAGCTATAGTAAAACAACTTCTATGAACAGTCTACATATTTAGATTTTTGAACCATTTTTGCCTCTATCTTTTGAATAATATTTGACAAAATTGTCAATTATTACCTGTCCAATATTCGATGAGGAAGTTAAATACCGATCTCACCTTTACAAGCAACTCAACTATCCGTTTGAGATGAATTCCTTCAAGACAAACAATTGAAACATTTATCACAGAACATGTGGGTTGGTTCACTTTGGCACCTGAATGGGCATTCCTTATCCAGGAGGAGTCATGATAGACATGGGTGGTATGTGCTTATCAAGATGATTTCACTGCAGTGAGCTCAGATAACAAGCATACTGTATACTGTAGCTGGAGAGCATCTGAACAGTGCGAGTCAAGGTGCCCTCTTCCTATCTATCCTCTGGAGCTTGGATTAAGGTGACCAGCATGGGTGCCTAAGCAAACACGACATGCCTACCTTGGCTTAATAAAATCAATTGTTTATATTGCAAGAGCTCAGTGACGCAGCAAGCAGGCAGGCAGGCAGGGAGGGAGGGAGGGGGATGGATTTGAGGGGATAAAAAAAATATATATTAAAAATCACAAAACTTTAAACACTTAATCATATTCCAAAGGATGAAATTCAGAAAAACGCTGTCCTAGAAGTCTTTTTCAATGCCTCGCTCTGTTGAGGTCTTGCACGTTAGAAAATAGAATTGTAATTATAACTGCTTTTTTTTGTGTTTACCCTTTCTTTTTTTAAGTTATCACCTTGCCCATGTAAATGTAAATCAGTCTAACAAAAACACAAAATCCCCTTTTTTAAATCTGTGTTGATTCCAGAGCTTCACATGAGTTTGAAGAGAACATTTTTACCCTCTTCTTGTTGTTTTAGCTGGAGCAGATCAATAACGAAAGGGGAAGCTTGTGTCGACTAAAACTGTCTGTAGTTAATTTAAACAAACTTGACAGTGTGCCCAGTATCAACCCTTGTATGTATCATATGATAACTTATTTATTTATATGATTTATCCTACAATAGTTTCAAATGAATTGGGCACCAAAGCAGTGATGCAACATAACAAGTAAATATATGGATGAATGTTGTAAATAGACACAAAGGAATTGTACATTCAATTTCTACAAGTAACAATTAACTTGACCGCAGGACATGGTAGCTTTAAAACTGAAACAGGCCCAGAGGGGAGAGGGTGACCTTCCTGGACACCCACACTGTGTGCTTGAAGCTGGAAACGCAGGCAAACACTTCCAGGAACCCATTAGACCAGTGGTGGCCAATACACCAAACACTGCGATCCATTTTGGTGGATCTCAACGGGCTCCGCGATCCACCAGTAAGCTGTGACCAACAATCATTAGCAGGATTTAATATAATAGTGTCCAATACGTAAGATAGCAATAATAAAACAAAACAACCACAACGTAACAAACACGCAATCAAAGCATTTAAAACAAATTAAGCATAGGTAGTTGTAAAACAGAAACTTACCAGCAAGCGTCTTGAAACCTGGTGTAGGCAGGGCTCTACGCTAACTTTCTTTTAGGTACAGTGCACCCAAGTTAAAAAATGTAGGCGCGCACTGAAATTTAGGGGCACACATACACACACAAAAAAATACAATTTTGCCCAAATTTATTGTTGAATATCTACAAATCTTTTTTTTCCTTCCTTTATCACATAACACTTGTGCAGTTCAATACTTTTGTATCAACAATATTATAAATGGACAACTCCCTCCCCCCCAACTTAAATGAAAACTGCCTGGTAGCATCTTCCTCAGAATGGGCTACTTGCCTGTTTATGGTAGTGGGATTGTCTGGCTGACGTTTCTGGATGTATGCCTCTCTGCACATTTGCGTGCCGTTTTGAAGCACTGTGTTTAATATATTTTCATGTTTGAACGTCTGGCTCCCTGTTAAAAATGCAGTCTTGCCTGCCATCAGTTCCCCTGCATCCTGACAAAAACGTACAAAACATTTTTTTATTTTTTTTATTTTTTAACACTGTCAAACTAAAGCCAGAGAAAATCTTTTAGCCACTGTTAGTTGAACTTGTATTTTCTTTTGCTACTTAAAACTGTGAACACGCTGTAACTAAAATAGCCCTCGAAGTTTTCATCTTTTCATCTTCTGACATACCTTCATTGCTCAAGTCTTGTAAACGCAGATGTATCTGAATTTTGTTCATCGTGGTTTTCTTTTGAAACTTCTCCAATCACATGAAAATAATTTATTTTCCTCATCTTGGTTTGACAAGTTTTCAAACTGTCTAGAAACGAGTAGCCATCACACTGATAAATCAGTGAAATTGGCGGGGTATGGGATTTGTAGTTTTTAATGTGTGATTAACAGTGGGCAGTGGACACCAATAATCTACATTACGATTGAGTAGGAGAATTTCTAGTCACACACGTGCACCTAAATTAAAATGTACGTTTGCACAAGCATTTTTTTTAGTCTCATATGCAGAAACTGTCGAGATGTTTTCATCTGTGCTACTGAAAGACACAAAAGGATCTCCCCATCAGCTGTAACAAAAACTGTTGTATGTTTATATGTTAGTGCTTGTTCTGATTTGTCCCGAGATCCACCAAAAACCTTCTGCGATCCACGTATTGGCCATCGCTACATTAGCCTCACAGGCTTCTCCTCAATACCCAGCCTTCTAATGTCAGTCTTCTGTCAAAGGACATTGAACACCAGCACGTAGTGCCAGGTCTAGTACCAGTCAAAAAATTAAAAAATGATGTACCTGGAATTAAGGTGGCTCTATTCAAAAAGCTTTTGGGTTGTTTAAAAGTGATTTGCCAGTCTGTTTTTATTGGGGGGAGAATGTGAACTGTCGTTTAGTAATGTTAATGAAACTACAGTTTGTAACAGTTCAGGAATATCAAACTTGATTTTATTCATGAAAACAGACTGTCATTTTTTTTTTTAAATAACACCTGTGCTTAAGCTTGGCGCACAAACACATAAAACATCACTCACTAGCACTTATTTTGACACGGACTGATAACTAAATCCGTTTATTCTTCTGAACTGGTGGAAAACCATGTTAAAATGAATTGCCTTTTACGTTTTATGCAGTTCTGTGCATGGGTAAAATTTTGATTTCATGTTGTTGTTGGGTTGTTAATGGGGAATTTTACATATTGCTAAAATACATACCGGATTTAAAAGTATGTACTGTGATACAGACCATGTATCGTCTGTTTTGGCAAGTGATATTTTCAGAACCATATAGTTCTGAATTAAAATACTTTTGTTGAAAATGTAGTACTGTACCAACAAAACCAACTACAGTACATGTAATGGAAGCCTACTTATTTGAAAACACAGTCCTTTCAGCTATGTACAGTGCCTTGCATAAGTATTCACCCCCCTTGGACTTTCCACATTTTGTAGTGTTATAACTTGGAATTAAAATGGATTTAATTGGGATTTTTACCACTTGATTTACACAATATACTTAACACTTTGAAGGTGCAAAATATTTTTTTATTGTGACACAAAAGTTAATTAAACAAAAAAAAGACATTTGTTGGTTGCATAAGTATTCACCCCGAGTCAATACTTGGTAGAAGCACCTTTGGCAGCAATTACAGCTGTGAGTCTTTTTGGGTAACTCTCTACCAGCTTTGCACATCTGTATCCTGCAATTTTTGCCCATTCTTCTTGGCAAAATTGCTCAAGCTCTGGTCAAGTTGGATGGGGACCATTGGTGAACAGCAATTTTCAAGTCTTGCCACAGATTCTCAATCGGATTGAGGTCTGGGCTTTGACTGGGCCATTCTAAGACATTCAGGTTCTTGTTTTTAAACCACTCCAGTGTAGCTTTGGCTGTGTGTTTAGGGTCATTGTCCTGCTGGAAGGTGAACCTCCGCCCCAGTCCCAGGTCTCTTGCAGACTGAAACAGGTTTTCCTCTAGAATTTCCCTGTATTTGGCTCCATCCATCTTGCCCTCAATCCTGACCAGTTTCCCAGTCCCTGCCGATGAAAAGCATCCCCATAACATGATGCTGCCACCACCATGCTTCACCGTGGGGATGGTGTTCTCAGGGTGATGAGCAGTGTTGGCTTTGCGCCACACATGGCGTTTTGCGCTAAGGCCAAAAAGTTCAGCTTTTTTTCAGCAATGGCTTTCTTCTAGCCACTCTTCCATAAAACCCAGCTTTGTGGAGCGTCCGGGTTATAGTTGTCCCATGGACGGTTTCTCCCATCTCAGCTGTGGATCTCTCCAGCTCCTTCAGAGTTACCATTGGCCTCTTGGTTGCTTCTCTGACAAATGCCCTCCTTACCTCGTCACTGAGTTTTGGTGGACGGCTTTCTCTAGGCAGAGTTGCGGTTGTGCCATATTCTTTCCATTTTTTAATAATGGATTTAACAGTGCTCCGGGGGATGTTCAAAGTCTGGGATATTTTTTTTATAACCCAACCCTGATTGGTGCTTCTCCAGAACTTTATCCCAGACTTGTTTTGATAGCTCTTTGGTCTTCATGATGCTGTTTGTTTAGATATGCTCTCTAACAAACTCTGGGGCCTTCCAGAAAACGGTGTATTTAATCTGAGATCATGTGACACTTTAACTGCACACAGGTGGACTCCATTCAACTAATTATGTGACTTCTGAAGGCAATTGGTTGCACCAGAGCTTATTTAGGGGTGTCACAGCAAAAGGGGTGAATACTTATGCAATCAAGACTTTTCAGTTTTTAATTTGTAAATAATTTTGAAAAATAGGTAGATTTTTTTCTCCACTTCGATATTATGGACTATTTTGTGTGACAAAAAATCCTAATTAAATCCATTTTAATTCCAGGTTGTAACACTACAAAATGTATGCAAGGCATTGTATTTTTGACATTGTATCTTTATGTTCCCTGAAAAAACGCACAAGGTTTGGAACGGGCCAAAATGAAATAATCAGATATGCGTCACTGAAGTCAAAATTTTATAGAGTTGGATATGCGAGTGCTGACTGTAGTAAAAGAAAACTGAAAATGGGGAGCCCTAGATATGAAATGTAAATGTTAGTTTGTTCATTTTTTTTGCAAAGCCTCTATTTTTGCATGCAATTATTAAAACGATGTAGAGTCTGTAAATACATACAGTACAGTGCAAACCAATAATATTGAGTCGCATCTCCCCATTTTGACTGACTGAGTTTCTCAGACAGACAGCAGCTCACCTGTGCTTCACCTCCTCAATCTCTTCTAGAGAACGCTTACTCTCGGGCTCGCCATCCTCTGGGTCTCTGTTCTGTAAAACAACAAGCAGTAGCTTTCAATAAACCTGGGTACACTGGAAAACCAGTTTAACACAGCTTGAAAAGATCAGTTGCCTTCTAAACAAATGCATTTGATTGCAATCTTTTCAATCTGCAGCAGTGGTTATAGAAGACTTTGAAAATTCTGGACAGCACAAAAACTTTATTAGGCTACCACACAAACACGCACTTCGACCGACTTCCTGACACTCAGAGGACTGTGGCTAGTGGAGTGTATCTTGTTTAATCTCACTGTTCAAGGGCCCGAGGAGATCATCCACTCCCAGGCAGTGTCACCAGAATCATTAATAAAACCCAGAGAGCAGCCAGAGTCTCAAACACACCATCCATTTCTCTATAATACCAATAATTAAACAGATTGACACAGAAGTCTGTAAACATGACACTCAAGAAAAAGGAATATGGAAAAGTTTAAGGTTAAACTGGGAATGCAGGAGTTAAGAGGTTGAGGATTTTAAATATCTGGGTGTATAGTTAGATAGGAAAATGAGATGGAATAAACAAATACAGAATATTGAGAAGAAATGCAAGCAACGCATGAATCTGTGGAGAGCTACTGCTGGGACGACTTGGGGAGCAGACCAGAAACGTCTAGCTATGATATATAAAGGTGCAGTATGCAGTGTTTGGGGTTTTGGATGTCAAGTATTGGGAGCAACAAACAAGTCCCAGCTGCAGGTTTTTAATCAGATACAGGCTCAAGCTTTGCGAATTTGTTCAGGAATGATGCGATCTTCACTGGTTGCAGCACTGCAGGTTTTGATGGGACAAATGCCATTAGAAATAATAAATAAATAAATAAATAAATAAATGCATCAGGAGGGTATTTTTAAATATTGGAGTAAACTTAAGGCATTGAGTATGGATCATCCAGTCAGAAATTGTGTAAATGAAAACTGGTTTTGGCAGTATAAACAAATTCAATGGAAAATGAGGGGAGGTACTTTTGGGTTTCATGTAGGGAAAAGGATAGAATATTTAAAGATCAATGAATTAGAGCAGGTGGAAAACGTTGATTATATACCCAGGTGGACTTTTGTAAAAACAAAAAATGAGTAAACAACTTACAGAAATTATAGATAACAGCAGCGGGAAAGAAGGAATTAAAAAAACAGGCAAATAAATATGTGAAAGGGAAGAAGAGAGCATTACATGTATATACAGATGGATCAAAGGTCAAGAAAAGTGTCTATGGCAATAATATATATCTCTCCAAGACAGAGTTTTGTAGAATGGAAAGATTATATGATCACCTATTTATATTTACTGCAGAGACACTGGCATTGTTAGATGTGATACACAAAGTGATGGAAATAAAACCAGACAGAGTAGTTCTGTTTACTGATTTTGAGTTCACTGAATGCTATTGAGACAGGGAGTGGAGTCAGAAAATATATTATATTTGATATTTTAATAGCATTAAATGACTGTGCAATCAGAGACATACACATTACTTAGCATGGGTACCAAGTTATTCTGGGGTGCTAGGTAATGAACAGGTGGATTTTATGACAAGAAAATGAGTAATTGAGAAAGGAAGTGGATACGGCACTCTGTGCCAGGCAGAAATAAATGCAATAACTAACCAAAATCATGGAATTATAGCAAAATCAATGGGAACACAATCCTAAGGGAATGTTTTATTATGATATACAGCCAATGGCTAGATTAGGGAGTGAAACATTTAGAGGGGAATTGAACAAGGTGGAAGAAACTATAAATGAATAGATTGAGAACTGGACACATGGTATTGAGTCAGCATCTTTTTAGAATAGGGAAACATGTAGATGGATTATGTGGAGATTGTCAAAGGTTGGAATCTGTACAACATTATATTTTAGAATGTAGTAAATTCAAACAAAGAGAGGTGTTAATAAATCAGTTGAATGCATTAGAGGTGGTAATAAATTAATACATAGCGTATTGAAGGAGGGAAAAGGAAAACAAAAATGGAAAGAAACATAATACAAAATATTCAGACTACTGGAAAATGGGGATGTATCTAGATTATATTATAGAAGAGCGTTAGAGGGTGCTCATCCTCTGCTATTAGAAGGCATGCGCCAACTTCCTTTAATCAGAAGAAGAAAACAGTTTACAGCAGAAACAAAAGCAGAAACAAATCACAGGAACTTGTTTAGAGCGAATAAATAAAGAGGAAACACTGGGAATCTAGTGTAATTATATTAGAACATGTATTCTGTCTCATATGCTTTTACAACATTTCTAATTATCAAGAAATGAGTGAATAAGCAGATGCTATTTCATGAACTAAATGCATCAGGTACGTTTTTTTTTTCTTCCTTATTACTGATAATAATGGAATGAATAACTTATTATATTTATTTTGAGAAAATACAAAATCGAGAGTAGTGTCCATTATTGCTTATAAAGACCCTGAGAATAAACGTGTATTATGTCACTGCAATCACTCAGGTGAAACAATGTCTTGTAATCTGCCCAAACATCAATATTTTCCAACAAAACTTTCAGGAAGTATTGTAAGGTCCGTCAGGTCACAGAATAACATGTTTTTCTACATGTATCTCTATGCAGAATACATAAATAATACAGAAAAAAAATTGTGTTCAGGGGGAGAAAGAGGAAAAAAAAAAAAAAGCAAAATGTTTGTATGGTTTCTGAAGTACTTATAATGGTTCCCTACAGTGTTCTGAAAAAAGGACACCATTTCCAAGATGCCACTGTAAAAAAACAAATGATTTTGTGAATTTTTATAGGAAGTCAACTACAGCCAACAAAAGACAGGGATCCCTGACAGTGCCAGATCAGAAAGAAAGAAAGAAGCTCCAAGATTCACCAAGTCGCCTATACAGTCGGCGGCACTTAAATCGGGACACCTCGGGAGAAGTAAAAATATCCCAAATAAGCGGCTGTCCCAATTAAACGAGTCATACTTTTTATCTTCTAAATGAAAAGAAAAAGAATGAAATCACATTATGATTAAATGTTAAATACATCATTTAAAATTTAAGTCAACTGATTTCTATATTCCTAAACAAAAAAACAGCAAATGTATTTATTTCTACATGAAATGAAAAATAATTAAATTACATCTTATTACGAGGCGAAGCACCTGCAATGTTGACACGCCAACTTCTTTGCAACAGCAGCCTGAGAAACCACAGGAGACTCAGCTCAACGTGGTTTACGCAATTTACGTCACAGCGTAATTACGTATTCACTGCACTGGGAAGAACAGTATCCCATTTAAGTAGCAATCCCGATTCAGTATCCCAATTAGACGGTGCCGACTAACTGCTATGCAATAGGAGTCTTAATTCTAGGGCTGTGTTCGAAGGTTCGTTAACTAGCCAGGAATTCATAGGTAGTTTAAACCTTTGACGGTTCGTCAGGCGGCATTCAGGCACTGTATGTTTTTTTCTTTATTTTTTTTTTTTCTCTAACAGAAACCGTTTGACAATGTGTGAATACTATAATTAAATCATTAAATGCCACTCGCATGCAAAATTTGATCTTTTGACTTGTATAATGCATATTATTTAAACAAAGTATTAAAATCCACTACCAAATTATTATACGTAGCAACTAGATGGGGAAGGTTGGGCAACCCCGAAAGTACAGTGAGGGAATAACAAAGCATAGCTGAAACCAGCACCGCGTCGGATCGCAATGGTTGTGGGAAGCTGCAGGACGCAGCACCTTTTATTTGTAGTTTTGTTTCACACAGATGTGACCCATGTGTATTGAACTACATATTCCATGTCTCCCTATTTAGTGCAATGGACCGGTCGCAAGTCACTCTGCCTAGCAACGACATCAGACCGTTATCATTGGGGTTCAATTTCTGTAAAAGTAGGACCCACCCAAAAATATGAACACCCCGTTGCACATCTACACCCCAGGACTAAGTGTATGCCAAGTGTGGTTCCTTAATTTGCTATACCTTTTGAGAAACAAGTGTATATAAAATTTAAAAAAAAGAAGAGTCTTAATCATTTAAAAAAAATGAAAGTATTCAACCAAATGCTACCCCGTTCACGGGGTTTGTTGAGCCTGCCAATCCGACCACACATAAAAACGTTCATGCATACTGGTGGGGTTTTACCCCCTTATGAGCTGGTTGTAAAATCGACTTTAAACAGTACCTTCGTTCAAACCTTAACTAATTTATATATACTGTATATGGAAAGTTTAATTAGAAAAGTTGTATTTTAAAAGTATTACAATTATTTGCATGTTAAAAGCCTAAAATATTAAAATAAAAAGAAAGGAAACCCTATCCTCCACACAGCACACACTGAACCCGATACCTGCAGAGGAACAATAGCTCCATGATAGCTCTCCTTGACAATGGGGCTCGCCAGCCCTCTGTAGCACTACATGCTGACAGCCTCTCCTAACGCGATGTCACAGGCAAGCCAATCACCACCTTAATGAGGCACTCCCAGGCCTTAGCATGAACCTGTTCACCCCCAGCAGGGAGACACTCAAACACTCACTGATACTGTCTGTGTGCAGAGTGAGGCAGGTGCCAGCCACACCATACACTATGGGCTCGATTCGCAAAGCTGGATCTTCTTGCCAAAATTCAATCCAGGCATCATAGGATTCTAGTCACCAAGTTTGTACTTTGTTTTTATGAATAAAATCAAGTTTCTGAAACTATTCTGGACTACTGACAGCTTCATTAACAGCCTTAAGAACAGTTCCAAATGTATTTTATTCGTAGAAAACAGACTTTGAAAAAAGATGTATACATGTAATTGAGTTTGAGTTCCAAAGGTTCTGCTTAAATGCATAACAAATAAACCGCTGTGGTGACAACTCCCTAGTTTCACGGGTAGGCCAATCAATTATACTATTAGGTGGCCATTCGGTAAAACATTCTCTGTGAGAAAGGAGAAAATAAATACAAAGAAGACAGACCAGGGCTGACAGAGGTGTAGCCCCTCCTCAGATTTCTGGCTGACAGTCTCTCAGTCACCATCATTCTTCAGTGCTCTAATCTATGGTGAGCCCGGGGCATGCCTGGTTGTGACTGTGGCTGGGTGCTGCCGCTGCTCTCGCCTCGTGTGAAAAGCTGTGCTAAGTTGCCCTTCCCAGCTCTGCACGTCACTCACTAGAAAACAAATCTACACTGATCAAAGGTCCCGCTGGACAATCACCCATGGATCCACAGCTAAATAATCGCAGCAGGCACCTCTCACTGAAATCAGCACAGTCCGGATCCATAAATTCAGTTGCGGCCCAGTGAATTTGGTCATCCTCTGTGCAAAGTTTCCCTGACGTTTCCGTGCAGTTAATGGTGCACTTGCCCTTTTATAAATAACTCCCCTACCTTTAACAGCTGTGTTCTCACTCCTCACCTCACCTAATAAGCTGTCTTATTAGCCCCCCCCCCCAATCCAAACATATTTGCCAGAAGGCAAATGATGGTACCACAAAGTATTATGCTACCCCTACTCATCTTTTGCTACAGTAGTGCTATGTATGGTTCCAGAATAAACAGGTGTTCTTTGTACACATTACCTCAATTACCTCATACTGCAAGATATGCCAGAGGGAGATGTGCACAACACATTTATAATAAAATGAGATCAGGTAAATGGGAGATTTTGTCCTCTACTTATGTGGAAATCAGTTAAAATGGCCTATTATGGCAATAGGACTGATTTTAACTTACTGCATGTTAAATAAGCTACAATGAAATTACCTCATACTTTGAGACATGACAAAGGGACATTTGTACTGTACATTTATAATAAAATGAGATCACGTAAATGGATGCAGGGCTAGTTTGAGTTTCAAGTCAAGAACATGAGATGTCTACACACAAGACCCAGTGTCAGGAATGTCTAAGGACTACTCTCAGCTGTGTGTTTCTTATACATTACCCCAAAGATTAAATCATAGTAAATGCTAAACTCAACAAACCCTCCCCTGCACATTAGCCAACAGCCTCTGTTTAACCTCATCCCTGGGAAGAATTTAAAGAATTAAATCCCCTTAATGGCCCATCTCACTCAATGCAAGATGATGTTTTTGTGTTCTATTCTCGTCCAAGGACAGGGTTTGACTTTAAATATTTCGACGGACAAATGCTTCCAACATACCATATTCCTTCGAATTTGAGACACAGCCCAAACTTCCCACCCTCAATTTGAGGAAAAAATAAAACATCAAATAAATATGCATTTACAAAAGATACAACCTCAATTACGCATATGGAGGCAGTTTGCGTCCATCTGCTGTCACACAGAGCATTAGGTGTTGCTTCACATTTCCGGTCGTGATTACTCACACCTGTTTTTCTCCCAATTTGTAAACTGTGGTATTGCTTAGCATGTCGAAAAATACATGGGTCTGATCAGCATTTCTGAGCTGTCCAAGCTGGTAATGTTTGTTAGAAATGCTGACATTTTAAAAGTTTCTCTTTTAATTCCTCAGGAAGCTGATGACACTTCTTTGAAAATGGCTGCCCGTATATCACAGATGATTCGAGATCGGGCAGTAACATTTTTGGTTCGACTTTTCTCGGCAGTCAGTCACACTGCTGCTTCTGTATTCGGGCAGTGACGTCTTTTGTTGGAGATTTTAATACACGCATCATTATACTGTACTTGAATTTAAGACGCAGGCTATTTGAGAAGCAAAAAATGGTTCAAAAAGTGTGTCTTAAATTCGACGGAATGCGGTAGGACAAGTGCTTCATAAATATATTTTAGCAATGTCTTCGACAATGAAAGCTGATGGTTCCTGTACATGTGTGCCTCGTGTCCCGCAGGCGTCTGAACATCTAAACGGGAGTGTTATTTCGTTGTTGTGGGATGAATTGTAAAAGTTCAGCGTGTTTAACATTTTATTTGGCTTACTTGAAATTCAAGTTAAGTGACATGAATACAAATATTTACTATACAAGTTTCGTAGCACCCTCCCGAGTGGACAATGTGCAGCGCAAACCTACAGTTAAAACTAGGGATGCACCGATCATGGAATCGGCACGGATAAGGACATTTCACTGTCATTATCACCTATTATTATCATCATCATCTGCCCTTCAAAAGCTCTGTCTCAAATCTGTCATGTTATACTTTAAAAGTTCGACATGGGTTTTCAACTCCAACCCACATTCTCTACAAACTGCCATCCCATCTATCAAGCAAACTTGGCACTGGTCAGAAAACACTGTCGTGGGTGTGGCATGGTGGCACAAGTTATTTTATTCTTGCTAACTGTTAGTTTTGTTAATGCTGTTTGAGAATAGATATCCTGTTATGCATAACCACTGGTTGTATGCTTGGGGCTTTCCAATTCTTTTCATATAGTTCACCATCTGCGTTTTTCAGACCTTTGTTTCACGTACAGGTAATAAATAGGCCTGCATACATGCAATAGCCAATACATTTTAAACTGCAGTTTTAACAAATCTACACTATTTACAATGACACTACAATCCCGAAAGGATGTTATTTAAAGAAACACTGCTGACTCTGCTAACCACATTACTTTTCGCATTATGTTTCCTCCTTGTGACTACTGTAAACAACACTCTTCATCATCCTGTACATTTAATGGGTTATGGCACTCCTCTGATTCCATGCAATGACAAGATTCAGTACATGAGAGGTTGTTGGCCTTACACTGGCAGGTGCTTCTGGTGCAAGCCAGTTGATGTTTTGTCCCCTGCAACTCCTTGTTATAAGTAAAGTTTTGAACTCGGCTCCTGTGTCTCAGAATACTATTTTGAATAATTCTCAATCTCAACATTGGTGACAAGGATGATTTCCTTAACTATTACCCCCGCCACCACAGTTTTTGTCTGTTCCCACTGTGGTGTGGTGTGGTGTGGTGTGGTGTGGTGTGGGGCCGTTGGTTGGTTTTGTTTCAGCTGTATCTGCTTGCCGCAGACTCGGAAGGGGGTGCTGAAAAAAAGCATGAGGGCCTTGTTATTGCACTGCCTGGGGCTGGAAGGACCATGCATCTTTGCCAGTTAGGACCGGCAGATACGTATGATGAGGCTGTTCAGAAACTGAGTGCATATATTGGACCCAAAACCAACACTTTGAAACACCTGTTTCAATTGTCAACGAGCACAGACAGAGAGCCTATTCAACATTTTGTTGCTGCTTTGCAGGAATTGTTTGCTATGTGAAATTATGGCCCACTGATGACATATTGCACAATCAAATGGGGTGTAGATCAGCACCAGCACATCTGATCTACAACCCATTCACAAACTTACTCAGCATCAGCTGGCCCATTCTGTCACAATTCAATTCTGTCTAATCTCGTCCTGCAAGAAAATGACTCATGATCATAATGCAGTGGTTCCCAACCTGTGGTCCACGGAGGCCATCAGAGGGGGTCAGTGGGAAAACAAAATAAAAATAGCCTCCTCACATCAGCAAGTCCCCAATTTCACAACGCAAATTATCTTCAGCAGAACGTAGCGCCTGCCACTGTGTTACACTTCATACACATTGTATAATCAGCACATAGCACGCTAGAAGCAAATCCACGTGGTTCGCCCCGCAAGTGGGAAGTATCAACAATGGATCGCTGGATAAAAACAGGGTCTTTGAAGACTAAAGCGAGTGAAGTACTGAGACAGCTCGTCAACCGAGGCAAGTAAGACATGGCCTGACAGTCACACGTTACTACTGCTAAAAATAACCACAATAATAATAATAATAATAATAATAATAATAATAATAATATGAACTTTCGCTTGTAAAGTGACCCCAGAGATTGGATGTCCCTACATGATACATCAGCAGACGCTTACACAGTTTGCATTCAACTTTTTTTTTTTGGTCGTCTGGGCATTTAACAAAAAAATCCCATAACAAGAGCTGGAGGGGGGAGGGGCAGACGGTGCTCAGTTTTCGAAATTAATTAGTGCTAACGTATATTTTGTATGTTTCAAACATAGCTCTTTTCTTACACTGTCTTGTACACCAGGTACTAAGTACATATTTTTCTGAAGCACAAGCGCTACATGTAACCCCCCCTCTCTCCCTGCTTTGGCATAATAATATAACCCTGCTTCATAAATGGCAGCGGTGCCATATAGAGTTGCTACATATACCCCGTTTACACTAGCACACCCGTACCGTTAGGGCGGGGTCGAGCCGGAACCAAGCCGTGAAACTCCAGCCTTGCAAAATATCTGAATGTCTCGGGGCGGGGTTACTGCATTTCGTCATCACAAGAAAAAGTGGCAACAGCCAGGCAACATAAACTTAACTCCTTACCTTTATTCCGCAGGACACATAACAACACACATCTGATAAATACTAAATAAAATAATTCACCTCTCTATAATACGCATATAGTGAATCAAAAATGTAATTTTCCGTGAATTAACCATGCATAAAGCACAATGTAAGCAACGCTATATTTTTAACAAAAAATAAATAAAAGTAACATTCCCACTCGAGGATCATTTTAATCAGCAGTTTTTAAACAATAGCCTGGCTAAACGGCAGTGGGGAGTTCAGTTCAAAGCGATAGACAAGCAAACTAACAAAATGCTAGAAGGAGCGCGGGTCGGGAGAGGGGAAGAGGGAATGGGCTTGCTCCAGGTTCGGCTGCCGGAGCGGGGCTGAAGCGTCTCGTCTCCCGCAGAAAGCTGCAGGTCCTCTCGCAGCAAAAAAGTTAATAGATTAGGAAAGATAACCACGTTACAGACCTTATATGTATTTAGTTATAAAATGAAAGCTGAAGATGTCGTCTGTTATAAGGTGCCAGCGCAGCTTTTCTCCAGTTCAGATACTGTATCAATAGTGAGAGACAGAAACGAAAGTTACACTGATAAGTTGTTTACAGTTTGAACACCGGTACTGTATTTACTGTAGAAATATTGCAGGATGTATAGGGAATTGGGGGACATGCTGTAGGAGCGTTATATTCCGGAGCGAGCCTTTCTCTAATGTAAACGCAACTCAAGCTACCCGAGCCGTACCAGGCTGGCTCGACTCGGGTCAGCAGGTGTAAACGTAGCAATAGTGATTTGGTAGTGGATTTTAACACAACAACTTTTGTGTAAGTAATATGCATTATACAAATCAAAATCGAATTTTGCATTGAGTCACATTTAATGTGCGATTTACAGTATTCACACATTGTCAAACAATTTCTGTTAAGGGAGAAAAAAACACACAGTGTGTGAATGGTGTCTGACGAACCGAAGATTTAAAACAATCTTCAAATTCATGGCTAGCGAACGAATCTTCGAACCTTCTAACACAGCCCTAATTACATGTACAAAAACAAAGTATTTTAATTAAAATGATAAAAACATGACTACTGTTCTGTATAATGTATTTTTAAACTACATGTGAATGTTTTATTCAATTTATATGGATTACCTGTAAGACAATAGGATTTGCAATCAAATATAAACTAGTAGTTATGGTGACGTCACCAGTAAATTATGCAAATAAAAACCAAATGTTCGAACCTTCCTTTGGTAATGCGTTCCAAAACTTTAAAAGTCAAAATGTACCATTTGCTACAGCCTTAATAATACACGTACCTTTTAAAATTGCAAGCAATACATTTGACATTTTAATCTTAAATAAACTTACCAATGCTTTCAAACAATACAGATGTCCTAATCATGTGTGTACTGACTAAGCAGTGTCTTCAGAATATCTTACAGTTCTATAGGACTCTGTGCCACTACTCACTCCCAGAGCTGGGTATTCTGTTCACTGTGGTATTTTGTTTACTGTTGATAGGTATTTTCCCTATCTAGTGTGAAATATTGAATAGCAATAAACAATGTTTTAATGGTAAAATTTTGCAATTTGAGTTTAAGTCAAGATTTGGCAAGTTGCATTTGAAATACGCTTCTACAGTTTTTAGCCGTTTAAACCGAAAGGGTCCAAAAAACAGCTCAAAACGTGACCTCTGATCGCTGATAATGATTAATGTCACATGATCATGCTACCACAAAAACACAAATCTCGTTCAATGCCACTATTGTGTTAATCCACTGTGTAAAACGAGTTATTGCCATTTGTCTTACCACCACCCGACATTTTTAAATACAAATTTCACAGGTACGTAATTTACATGAAAAACGGCATGTAGTTGTTTTATTTTACCACATTGCCAATGATGTACCCTCCCTAGAAGGATGTAATGGGAGTTCATCGGTCCCCAAAACACTTAAAGTTATCTTAGTTTTTTCAAAACGTAAAGCTATTTTTAATACCGATGAAAGAGTAATACGAACTGTAAAAACGTGGCGGTGTTTGTGAATCGATCGCTTGTTTGTTGTTGTGCTGCAGAACTAGAGGTAGGCCTAAGCGCCCGGCTCGCTTCTTTTCAGAACTCGGGATATAAAACTACATCACCAGTAACGCAGTTATTATAATACTGGCAAAGTGCTGACCTGCAGCTGCTTATTCCGGAGAGCTTTCAGTCTTTCTTTTCTCTTTAAGGCTTCCTCTTGCAGGGACCCCTTGCCCAGCTCCATCTTCCTACAACACACGGCAGATTAGTCAGGCGAGATTGAGAGCAGCGATATAGGAGAGAGAATGGAGCGCTGATGCCATCGATCAACATAGGCGTCCCAGTTGAAAAAACTTTGAAGCACATTTCCAAAACTATTTACTCCACAATTACTCAATTATTTTTTCAAATAACAAATAAATACTTTCAAGTTCCAAAAAAAGAAGTAAGCAACCTAACTGAAACTGCCTTAAATGAAGTACTAGCAGTTTAGTTCTTATTTTGTAAATTTAACAGGTATTTTTAATCCTTTTGAAAAAAAAAACGAGTAATTAATTTACATGTTGAAGTAAAAGGTTTTGGCCTCTGTGTGTACTGCTGCCTAACAGTATTTACCGTGTAAAAAGTGTACATTATTTAGTTTACATTTTTTTAAATAAAAGAAACATAATTTTAAAAACACTAATAAACTTACAATATAGAGATATTCTAAATATATGTATATGAAAAAATAAATCGATGAAATATCAAATTATATCTGAAACATGTTTTTGGTCAGTGATATAGTATTTTAATATTGTAAACATTAAAAAAATACTAATGCTTATTAATATACTGGGCTATATAACTATAAATCCAATATCTTTATTTATTTATTTATTTGTATTAATTGAAATATTTGCACTAGGAAAATCTTTCTGACCTCACACATGTTATGTGAATAGAAGTTTAGTGTTCCAAGACTTAAGTGCTTTCGGAGAGCTCTGAGTTCAAATATTACTAAACTCAATGTAATGTCACTTCACTGCATGTTAAGGAATAGGGTGGTGGGTGGGTTGCTGGTTATGAAAATGGTCTCCATCATGGACAAGCTTTTAAAAGAACAGAGCTCCCGGAGGTGGTTGCCCAGTTTCCTCTGCAGAGAAAGCAGCCACTGTGTGTTTACACTGTATAAAGTAGTTAACCCCTTTAGATTTTGTTTGCTTTTGTTCTCCTGTTTGCTTTTACCCTATCTTGTTTTGATATCCATCAGTTCTTTTCTTAGGGCCTGTGACCACACCATACCCCAGCACCTCTACCCTGCCCCTGTGTGTGTGTGTCATGCATGTGTGTCTATGTGTATCATGAATGTGCGCTGAGAAATTCAGGTCTCCGTAGACTCCTAGGGCTGTTGGGTTCAGTAAGTGGACAAATACAAAGCGAAACAGTACTCTAACCAAGCTAGCTCTTCTTGTAAAATTATACAGACTTTCTAAAGGAAAACTTCTGCAGTTCAACTCAATACACTGCTGACAGCATTATAGTTTTACCAGTGATTGGGTCATTCAAATGATGGATGAATCACCTGCAGCATATGACACAAGAAGAAACAGACACTTGCAATATCTATCACATATTACACAGCTGAAGGAATGAGCTGAAATGTCTGGTCTGTATCTCTTTTACTTTGTGGGTGCACATACATATCTCAACCTCAGACTGACATTCCACAGATAGAGATACCCATATAACTGTGTCAGTCTGGCTCTGGGAGAACAATGTACACCATAGTCCAAGAAGAAGTGAGCAACCTTCCTGCACAGTCAATACAATAACTTTAGTCTCCTAGTTCAGCAACGGCCCTCTGTAGTTGGCCAACATACAAGGGCAAGAGCACTGTTTGGACCCAATAGGTGGAAATCCCTGGAGTGAAGGACTGGATGTGGCAGAACTACCCACTTCTGAAGGGTGAGCACCATCAGCTGGAAAACATGTGGTTAAAAGTCTAATGAGGATGAAAAAGTTTGCATCCTGGACTAGCTCTAAACACTGCACCAATGGGGCAAGTGTATATCGGTGGAAAAAGAATAGTGCACTGAGTAATAAGGCTAATGGCACTCTTCCACTCTGTGTTACTATGCACCCTCCAGGACAGGTTTCTCTTGAAAGACCCTTGTAATATAGTATGTCTGTCTCAGTGAGGATCCCTAAACTACTCCCCACTTGACCTGGCCTGCTTGGGATTGCTAGATGGCCTTAGCTGAGGCTCAGGGGAGACACGATACTCTACAAGCCAAGTACTGTGTCTCTTAGTGTCTCTGCACATGCCATTGTATTGTACTGTATTGCCCCCACCCCTCCCTCCCCCCCTAAAAAATCTTGGTAGTGTTTCTACATAGTCATTTAATCTTAATAGACTATTTAGCTAAGTAATATCTGAAGCCAGGTATATTTGTATACCTGTCTAATTAAAAAATAATTATAATTTAGTTTGTCTGTTCCTACATGTCATAATATGGCAACTAGCTGCCTGTAGAGACCCCAATCTGGGAACATTGCATTTGTACAGGTAGAAACTTTAACAGGCATCTAGCAGTAGAATTTAAAATCTTACTGGATTAGGATCTCTACCATGATATATACTGTACATTTGTTGTTAGGGTTAACCTATACAACTTTTAATGTCCTATGTGATCTCTATAGCATTACTAAAAATAAACTTTGTAACAATTTAGACAAACACTGTGACATAGTCTTTATCAATCTCTTTACAAATAAATTCAAAACTAAATCCAAGCTGATTTAAAATAATTGAACCATAATCTAACCGAACGAGAAAGGCATGTTTTCCATGTATGGCACAGCTCACCAAGGTCTTGCTCAAGTGCTGGCTGGATTTCAGTCTTTTAAGCAGGGAAAGGGATGCAACAATATGCTGTGTGTGATGTGACATGTCTATGAAATATTAAAGGTAAGTGATAATAATCTCAGGGGTTTGGTCTCATCAATGGAACAGCTATCATTTCACTTCTGCCACACGACCTTGATAAGGGTTACTGAGGCATAACCTAGCTATTCTCAATGGATGTTATTAAACAAAACAAAAAAAAAAAAAAAAAACATGAGTTATTTAAACTGCCTTGACAGGGTTGCCTTTCCAATAGGCACTGTCAGTCAGTCTACACAGGAGCCTGGAAGACACTTCAGTGGTAGGATCCCTTATAAAACTACAGCATAGAAAAGTGTATCAAACAATTTATTGTGTTTAGTTTCTTTGCAACCAGATGCCAGCAGTCACAGAAGCGAGGTTGCTGTTAATGTGATCTGATTGAAAGCCTCAATAGACTTTCATTGTAAAATATATATTTTACTCGGACATTGTTAAACCCACCTTCTAAAACGAGTTTTCACACTTACTGTAAATCCGGGCATATGCATGTGTTTAAAAATGACGATGTAAAGCTGCAACATTAATGAATGACAGTAAAACATTACACAATTAAAAGATGAACTCTCTTTACATTATTGCATAATTTAGTTTGGGCATGGGCATGTGTTGCCATAATAAACAAACAGATAATAATAATTAAAACATAAAAATAATACAAAATAAAAACTTCATTGTTTTTGACTTTTTAACGTCCCGTTTTTAATATTTAATTTTTTTGGATTTGACATTCCAGCAACGTGTGGCAGTTGGGGGGAAAAAAGGGACTGTCTCTTTAAGGGGTTACCTGTGCTTGTACGAACTACGAACTCTTAGTTCTGGTAGGCTTGGCTTGGTGGAGCGAGTTCCTTTTTGTCAGAGGTTAGAGAAACAGAGAGAGAGCGCTGCGGTAGCGAGCAGGCAAACAACACAGCCAGCGAGAAAAAAAAAAAAAACTGTGGACAATTTACAATGGTGATATATTGTACAAATTGACACTACAAATGCAGCCATGGTACAGAGAGGGTCAGCTAACTAACAACACAGCAGTCAAGGAAACTTAAAGAAGAAACCTGTTCTGTGTTATTCGCGTGCGTGGAGGGAAAGACAAGTGTGCAAGACTTGCACTCGTCTTCTGTAGTGAATTATCACAAGTTTTTTTTTAATTTTTATATATATGTAGCTGGTAATTGTGAATAATATTTAGACTGGCTTTAATGTGTACTATTATTGCCTTTTTTAATTGCAACCGTGCAGAAGAAATGCATGGCAAGGCGTCAGCGCTGGAGGAAATGATAATGCCTCAATAAAGAAAGAAGATACTAATAATACAACGTGTATTGCGGAACAAGCACTGGGCTGAAGAACGACAAGCAAGACGAAGAGAATGGCTTCGAAGGAAAGATTATACGAACTGTGGATGCTGTACTTAAACAAGGTGAGTTAAGTTACACACCACCTGTGGATTTCAGTGTTGATCTAGATTAATACATACAGCGACCATGTCGTGCACAGTTGTTGGTCGCAGATAAAATCTCATTAAAAAAAAAAAAAAAAAAAAAAAAAACAACTCTCCCCGTTAAAATAAAAACGTTTTTTTTTTTTTGTTTTTTTTTTAATTCAAGAAGCTGCTGTGTGTGGGTTCACCGTCGCCGTAGTATGGAGAGCGCAGCGTAGGTGATTATCTCGCGACCTTCATAATTAACCGTAATCAGCCTTTTTGTAGCATTGTAGTCGTTTTTATTTACAGTGGTAAGTTTGCAGAGTCGCGTTTTAACAGTGGCTTGAATTATTTTCCTTTTAGAAGCTAGCAAATCGCGTGTTTGTTTCGATGTTGTGTACAGTGCAGTGGCACTTCCTGGTGATAGGTTTGCAAGTTACTGAGCACACACTGTCTCTACAGAGAAGGTACAGCAAAGGTGATTTGTCCTGCTGCCTAAATGTCTGCCCTTACGAGATCGATACATATTAAATAACCCGTTCAGCAATATCGGAATTGCTATTAATGCAAATTGATAATGACATATGAGTTCTGCTTCCCGACGGTGGACACATACAGTTGTCTTATTACGTTTACACATTTAATGATGTTTGATAATGGGTTGATCGATTGCATTAAAACGCAATATATACTGCTCCTCTGTTACAGTATATATTGACAGTGTTGTTGATGGTCCTTCTTCATATTTATTTTCCCATTGTATCACATTTTAGCTATGGCACCCTGGTAATTCACGTCTTAACTCTTAAGCAGACTACACCAGGTACACCAGAGCCAGTAACTTGTCTCTGCAGCACTCCACGCCTTAGTGGATGTAAGAAATACCACATTTGAGTGTTGTAATTTAAACTTGTGCTTGCTTTTTATATACTCAAGGAAGACCATGAATAGTGTTTAATATTATGTTTTGATTTACCCCACCTTCTTTATTGACTGTTCACAACAAATTTTCTTATTTTTCTTTTCATGCATTACCAGGGTCAGAATATTGCAGGGGGACAGGCTAACGGCTACACTCTGGTGTAACTGATGTACTTAGAGGATAAATATGATTCTGAGAGCTTTATTCGGACTACAGGGGTGATTTAACCCTTTAAGTGTTTTTCAGTGTATGCTCCCCCAGGACCAGTTTTTTTTTTTGGGCTGTATTCACCAAAAATCTATTTTTTTATGGTAGCATCTTGGAATTTGTGACTCTCTTTTCAGAACACTCTGGGGAACATTATAAAGTACAGAAAACAGTTCCCCCCCAACAAGATACAACATCTATCTATCTATAGGTCAGTGGTTGGTTAAAACCTCATAGGAGGAAAAATAGATTAACTATTGCCCTAACATCCTACACCACGTCATGGGATTGGTTCATATCACTGTCAGTCGTGCCCCTTTTCAATGGAACGCCCTCCACCTCCACTCCAACAACAAGATAAAAGGCTACATGAAAAAAAACTGCTAAACAGCGATTCTGTGACTTGACAGAAAATTTAATTACAAAAGAAAGAAAAAAACTTGCGGTATGAACTTGAAAAGCATGTTCTGTTATTTATTTATGTTTAGTTATTTACTTATGCTGTATCAGCTATATTTAAACAAAATACTATAAAGCCATAAATATTTGGCGAATCACACCCATAAGACCTGTTTTGCTCCAGAAATGTTGGCGACCTGTTGCACTGGTAGTAGTACATTACTTCAGTACAGCACTAAGATATTTGTGCCAAAAATTTTACGTTTTTTTTTCATATGAAAAATGCATAATAAAAGGCTCACAGATACTTATGGCTTTACAGTATATAAAGTTATATTCACTATCACTATAGCCCTCCTCTCCAATCCATATTTACTGTATATATATATATATATATATATATATATATATATATATATATATATATATATATATATATATATATGCAGGGATGAGCACATGATTTTCATGTTTGGATATTCGCTCATAATTTAAATATTCTTTTGTTTTTCAAAAAGTAATAAAAGCCATTTTCTTTCTCTGAAAGCAGGCAGAGAGAGCATAGCAACAGGGGCCATGGCCGTGGACCCTGTGTGTGTGCGTGCCTGTATTTTACAGTAAGATCTTACAATATGTAGCACGTCAAAATAGAAAAATATCCCAGGAGTAAAGAATAAGTTGTCTAGGACTTACTTTACCCCAGTGAATTAACTACAAAACAAAGGATGTCAAATGGCAGTTCAACTTAAACATTGTTTTGTTTATTCCCGAAATAAATAGTACATAAGTTGACCAACATTTTATTTTATTTTTTTCATTCCTTGCCATTGCTGTTTTTTCACAGTAAACGGTGGCCATCGACACATTTTCATAATAAAACAAACATGGAAATGGTGTCGTTTTGGTTCTCGTTTATTACATTCCACATAACAAAGTCACAACAAAATATATATAATATATACAGTCTATATAAAAATCACTACACGACATTTTCTGGAAGTTGGGTACTGTTTAAGCAAGGCATTTCAGTCCCATGAGATTCTGGTTCGCTCTAAAGCAGCACAACGCAATTTTGTTCCTAGATGGCTTTCCATAGAGATCACTAAGAGTGTGTGCCGCGAGATTCGGTGCAGGGTCATTTGAAGGGCACATGGGTGCATGTTGTTTCGAATGGGTGTTTTCCACCACAATGAAGCTTGGCAGGTGAAGGCAGGTTCCTAATGACAGGAAATGTGATTACAGAAGCTTCATTGCCATTACCTTTTATTGTCCCTCACAGTGGTGGTACATGTCTAGAGAAGTGTATATTCAATTTTCATTAAAATTGCAAAGGACACGTTGTTCAGAGTGTTCGAATCTGGGGGTACAGTACCATATTCCTTCGAATTTAAGATGCACATTTTAAACAATTTTTTCTTCTAAAAAATGGCCTGCATCTTAAATTTGAGTATAGTGATAAGTGTATTAAAGTCAGTAACAAAAGAGGAGTACACAAACAGGAACGTGACTGACTGCCCAAGAAAAGACTAACAAAAACCTTACTGCCCGATCTCTAATCATCCATGACATACAGGCAGCCATTTTCAAAGAAGTATCATTAGCTTCCTGAGGAATTAAAAGAGAAGCTTTTACAAGTTCAGGATTTCTTTATTAGGCTCTGTTCTAACAAACAGTACCAGCTTGGATAGATCGTAACTGCTGATCAGACCCCCGTGTTTTCTGACATGCAATACAAAAAGGGAGAAAAACAGGTGTGAGTAATCACGACTGGAAATGAGAAGCAGCTCATCACTGTAATGCTCTGTGTGATAGCAGGCGGCCGTAAACTGCCTCCGTACATCATTTTCTTATATTCGTAATTGAGGTTGTGTCTTTGTAAATGCGTCTTTTATTTTAATGTTTTATTTTTTCCTCAAATTGAGGGTGGGAAATTTGGGGGCGTCTTAAGAAATACGGTATATGGAGGCATCTTCCTTCCAACTTAAATTGGCACAGCTTCTACCTGTGATTGTGCGTGTGAAGTGCACCCATTTCCCTTGTGTCTGTGTGTACATGTCAGAGGAAGCCACAGTAGAGAAAGACTGGGTGCAGCACTGGGCTTCCTTGCATTGAATTCTGTTTATTCAGCAGCTGCTCCTTGGGCATGCTCTGACAAGCACAGCCTTATTGCCTTTGAGGGCTTGGCAGACAGTTCACACTAAGGTCTGCACAGGGAACAGGACCCAGGCAGGGCTGTCTGTTCACACTAGATCTGCATTGTAGAGAACAGCACCCAAACAGAGTTATCTATTCACACGAATCATTGTAGAGAACAGCACCCAAACAGAGTTATCTATTCACACTGAACACTGTAGAGAACAGCAGCCAGGTAGGGCTGTCTATTCACACTGATCACTGTAGAGAACAGCAGCCAGGTAGGGCTGTCTATTCACACTGACCACTGTAGAGAACAGCAGCCAGGCAGGGCTGTCTATTCACACTGACCACTGTAGAGAACAGCAGCCAGGCAGGGCTGTCTATTCACACTGACCACTGTAGAGAACAGCAGCCAGGCAGGGCTGTCTATTCACACTGACCACTGTAGAGAACAGCAGCCAGGCAGGGCTGTCTATTCACACTGATCACTGTAGAGAACAGCAGCCAGGTAGAGCTGTCTATTCACACTGACCACTGTAGAGAACAGCAGCCAGGTAGGGCTGTCTATTCACACTGACCACTGTAGAGAACAGCAGCCAGGCAGGGCTGTCTATTCACACTGACCACTGTAGAGAACAGCAGCCAGGCAGGGCTGTCTATTCACACTGATCTGCACTGTGCTGTAAAATCTAGCTATTCAATACAGGGAATAATTTAAGCCTCCCGTTGTGTATTATTTTGAGTCATTCTAGGTTTTTCTGTGAGCCTCAATTGCAAGATAAGTAATTTACTCAACAAATCTAAACACTCTGGGCCATGTTCCTAAACGATGCAATTTTTTAATTTAATTTTTTAAAATTTAGTAATCGTCAATTATTTTTTAAAATTATTTTCTCCCAATTTGGCATATCCAATTATTTTTAGGCTCAGCTCACCGCTACCACCCCTGCACTGACTCGGGAGTGGCTGTCCTCTGAAGCGTATGCCATCAGCCGACCGCTTTTTTTCACACTGCAGATTCACAGTGCAGCCACCTCAGAGCTACAGCGTCGGAGGACAGCGCAGCTCTGGGCAGCTTACAGGCAAGCCCGCAGGTGTCCGGCCAGACTACAGGGGTCGCTGGTGCGCAGTGAGCCGAGGACACCCTAAGCCCTCCCCCTTCCGGGCAGCAGTCGGCCAATTGTGCGCCGCCCCCTGGGAGCGCCGGTCTACAGTTGGCAATAGAATAGCCTGGACTCGAATCTGCGACCTCCAGTCTATAGGGCTCATCCTGCACTTCAGTCAGAGTGCCTTTACCAGATGCGCCACTCAGAAGCTCCCTTACAGGGCAATATTTAGCACGTGATTAATCCAGTCACTTATTCACCAGTCACAAACACGCATTGCAAGCGTGTGGATTCAACCGTACATTTTAATTGTATTCCTTTTTTTTTTTTTTTTAACTTATTGGTCACGTGTTTCTGGCAATTCCCAGGCAGTTTACGATTACCTGCCCCGGCATTGCTATGATCCATTCTTTAGCTACCACATGCAGTATATTCACAACTGACCACTGAGATGCTGGGAACCAATGAAGCACAAGAAGCGTGATAACATGCGGCTCTGCGTATTGTTTACGCATTAAATTTAAATATCATACGTAATTCTTTTTTTTTTTTTTCAATGGGTAAAACACCCAGTATGCAGCTTATCTGGAGAGCTGATCACAAGTTTTATTTAGCTAATATAATTTGTCTGAGTAAATACTTAGGGAAGTGAAGCCAGTGCTTACAATCCTGTTGAACTCGGCTATAACCGGCTCTTAACAATTCCAGTGGAATTGTTGCCTGAAATTGCAATTACCATTACAATGCTATTTTGTTTAATTACAATTATGCTGCAGTATTTACAATTATAATTGCAACTGCAGTAAAAAGTAACATTAACAACTACACACATTTAACACGTTTTCTCTAAATAACCAAGCAATAATCACAGGTACAAATACAAAAAACATACTATCATTTTTTTTTTTCAACAATACAAGAATAATGATCGAATGACAAATAAATGCGTAATTGACGTGCAATTAATCGATTATATGGTATAATTACAATTAAGGAGGAGTGGAAATTGCACAATTAGAATTGTAGTTGACCCCAGGTCTGCTTAATAGTCAGTTTGCTCTTCCTAGTGCAAGGGAATGGCAGAGGGACCTTGAATAAGCAGCTAGAAGGGTTCAGTCTTTACTGAGCGGTTAATTCAGGCTTCACTCTACAGTAGTGTGGTTTTTTGATACGGTGTAGTCGGATATTTTTGGGGCTTTTACATGTGATGTTAAAATAGAAGTTAATAGCATGACAGCAGCTTCATATTGAATGTGATACTGGTGGCCTTACACAGTAATTACATTAGAATCAGAATGACACACATTGACATAGTGTGAATAGTGTGTTATTGCCTCCCATGTACTGGCAAATAAGTGCCACTTCCTATAAAAACAAAGTGGCACTTCTAGTTATAAACCTCCTTCCCACCTAATCGTCTTTTAAGTTCTGCACAGTTTGTGCCAAAGAACCCACTTCCTTTGTGATGTTAGTATCCTTGACGTCGTACAACCTGAAAGACAAAAAAGAAAACCACTTCCTGGACTGGCCTACCTTCCTCGCGTCCTTCAGCGGGCAAGCTGAGCAGTTGCTAATGAGAAGTAGTGGAGGAGGCATGTGAGCGTCTTTCAGTTCAAGAACTTACTCTGCAGTCTTTTAGTGTGACCTACTTTTGCACAGTACTGACACTTGATTGTCTGAGCTATGTTACATTTTTGAGAGGTTTTGATGAAACCCACTTGATTGAAAGGTGCACTTATAAAATATGGATATATCCCAAAATAGTTAGAAAGAGGACTGGAAAACCAAGATATTCAGCACAACTATACATTTTCTTCACTCTTAAGAGCACATTTTACATTGTTCAGGGATTGAAATAAAACTCCTATTAAATAGCATTTTCATCCATTCCAGGTTTTACTACAAGCTTGATTAGCCATGGCATATATGTAAGAAGCCTGGGTATGTCTTATTAAAATGAAACTAAAACCAGTAATGGCTCAAACTGCTATTAATGGGAGTCTTATTTCCATCCCTGTTGATATGATTTATAATAAAGACCTTTTGGCTCATCAATTTATTCAGGAAATGGGACATCATCTCTAATACTCTTTGAGGGTATAGTTTTTTTTTTTGTTAAAAGACAAAGGGGAGGGAGACCCATGGAATATAAATTAAAAAGCTCTAAGAAACGACTAGGAGTATTTTTGCTGCAGAATGTTTTATCAGTTTTTGTTTTTAGTAATGTAATATTGTGTACTCGCTGCCAATAAATTGTGTTTGAGATGCTTATTGTTACAATAGCTTATTTTACAGTACACAGCACACAAACAGGGAAAAAGTCACATACAATAATAATAGTAAAGCAGAAATTCCAATATTCTGATATGGAAATGCAATTAGCTGCATCCTGTATCAGCCTTGCATGAATGCACTGTAGCCATTGACTGTAGTACAGTAGGTCTGCTTGTGATGAAGCAGTGCCTTGCTTTGACCCTTACCCCCATTTGAGAACCAGTGTGAACCCACACATCTCACTAAACAAATTACACAACCTCCCCAATCCAGGGCAAGGTGGGGAGCATTAGCAGATCTGATCTCAGTGACACACTAAGTAGGTAGGCGTGGAATAAGATACACATTTATACAGAAAATGTAAACAGCAGTTAAACTTACAACTTCCCAGAACCTGCTACTGGGGTTAGACGGTGTGGCAGTGACTGGTTTCATATTTACACTGAACCCTATCTGAAGTTGTAATTCTGTGGTGTCTGCTACAATGTGCTCTGCAGGGTAGTGACACGTTCTTTCAGTGAGTGGGGTCTGCAGGAGGTTCATAATGTGTTTGTGTTTGTAGAATTCTCCTGGCTACACTCTTTGCAGAATGTAAACTGTTCCACACATCACTTCTGACTAATAGCAAGCACTAGATTTTTTTTTTATCTTGATGGTGAATTAGTTTGAACATCCAAAAAGCCTAGCGCTTCCTATTAATCTGATATTGTGATGACCTATCCACCATAACAAACATTTAATGGAATGTCCTTTGATGGGAGCCCTGTACAATAGTGTCTGCCAGACTGAATTAAAAAGGCACATACAATAATAATAGTAAAGCAGAAATACCAATATTCTGATATGGAAATGCAATGAGCTGCATCCTGTATCAGCCTTGCATGAATGCACTGTAGCCATTGACTGTAGTACAATAGGTCTGCTTGTGATGGACCAGTGCCTTGCTTTGACCATTACCCCCATATGAGAACCAGTGTGAACCCACACATCTCACTAAACAAATTACACAACCTCCCCAATCCAGGGCAAGGTGGGGAGCATTAGCAGATCTGATCTCAGTGACACACTAAGTAGGTAGGCGTGGAATAAGATACACATTTATACAGAAAATGTAAACAGCAGTTAAACTTACAACTTCCCAGAACCTGCTATTGGGGTTAGAAGGTGTGGCAGTGACTGGTTTCATATTTACTCTGAACCTTATCTGAAGTTGTAATTCCATGGTTTCAGCTACAATGTGCTGTGCAGGGCAGTGACACTTTCTTTCAGGTTCATAATGTGTTCGTGTTTGCAGAATTCTCCTGGCTATGCTTTTTGCAGGATGTAAACTGTTCCACACTTAATTTCCAACTAATGACAAGCCCTAGATTTTTTTTTTATTCATACATATTTACCTTTATGCTGCCTCAATGATATCATATCATTGTGATTGTAATATCGGAAGTACTTGTACATAAATACGAACAGAACCTACAATGGTTCTACATTTTTACTCTATCCACATTCTGCATCAAACTCGTCTGCTGTCATCAGCTTTTTTATTATCCCCTTTCCCGTGCATAAATTCATAAGCATTAATACAAACACTGCATATAGCAGCTGACTTTCTTACAACCCTGTGTTTGTGTTGTACAAGATTCTTTATCAGCTTGGGCGCATTTTTTTTCATTGAGGTATGACGCCCGACTCTGCAAATAATTGTTACTTAAGGCCTGTATTTTAACATGAAATTCTTCATCTCGGTTAACGTGTTAAGATGTAAATACAACACCATGGAATAGCTTACACGCTCACATCAAAATAAAATAAGGAAATGCATTCATTTAAAACAAATCCATAACTTTATAAAGCAATTGAGTTAAATATTATAGCCACCTTTTTTTTTACTATCAGGTGGTACAAGCCGTTTCAACTGTTGACAATGACTGAGTAGTTCTGAAATGTTCCTAATTCTTACTCTGATTGGCTGTAAAGGTAACAGGGATGATAATATAGTAGGGCTGGGAGATATACCAGTATTATCGTTGATACCGGCATTTTTTATTGATGATAAAAATATCGTGGGAAAAATTATATCTTGGTTTTCTTGTTTTTTTTTTGAGCCAGTACACATCAGGTGCAAACAGAGCGAATAAAAAACATAAATATTAGGCTGTGTCTAAAAGAAAAATGGAACCGATTGATGTGCAGACAGATTGGTTTCAAGTTGCTGCCCTGCTAGGTTTGTGTCCAGTGCACGTTGAGCTGATCCATTTGAACTTCATAGGAAGGTCTCAAAGTACAGATTGGTATTATTTTTTATTACTTAATATTATTTCAATTTTTAATTACAGAACTAATACTTTATACAATATGCACCCATTCAACCATTTAATCAATCGAGCCACGCCAAACTTTTAGTACAGTCATTTAAACCACATTCGATGAACTCTCCCCAATATGTATAAACTTAGGGAGTTCGGAAGTAAACTGTTTTGGACACAGGCTTCACTTTATCGGTTAGTCTTTTATTTTATTTATATTAACAGCATAAATGATTTACTTTTAATATTGAATATTAAACTATATTTACATACCCAACGTTTCTGTTTTATATTAGTAAGCATACTTTTTGTATCCATGGCGATATGATAAAATATTTCCCAGTCTGTTCATGGCCTTCTGAGAAAGGGAATCATGTTATATTTTGTAAACAATTTAAATGTACAGAATTAGGAGAGTCTGGGATTGTATTATATAAAAGCAGTTTTTAAAAGTGCTTCTACGTTAAGAATCTCATCCTGCATCAGCCTGTTAGATATTATTAGCAGGTTAAAAATAACTATATACAGTGCTCCCTCACTATAACACGGGTCTCGGGGGACACACAATATGAGTGTTATAACCGAAGAGCGTTATAAACGGGGGAGGGGGTGAGGGGCACCGCGGGACACAACACACATCTGACTAAAATACAAAATAAAATAACTCCCTCTCTATAATGCACATGTAGTGAAGCAAAAATGTAACTTGCCGTGAAATAATCATGCATAAAGCACCATGTAATCAACGCTATATTTTTTACAAAAAAAAACAACTTGTGGATAATTTTAATTAGCAGTTTTTAAACTATAAATAGCCTGGCTAAACGGCAGTTGGGAGTTCAGTTCGAAGCGACAGACAAGCAAACCAAGTTCGAGAAGGAGAGCGGGTCGGGAGAGGGGAAGAGGGAATGGGCTCATCCCAGGTTCGGCTTCCGGAGCGAGGCTGAAGCGAAGCTGAAGCGTCTTATGTCCCGGAGAAACCCGCTGATCCTCTTGCAGCAAAAAAGTAAATACATTAGGAAAGATAACCACGTAATAGGACTAATATTTATTTAATTATAAAATGAATGCATAATAAGATGTCTGTGTTATGAAGTCCCAGCGCAGCTTTTCTTCAGTTCAGATACTGTATCAAAAGGGAGTGACAGAAACGGAAGTTAGCCTGAGAAGTTGTTTATAGTTTGAACAACACCGGTACTGTAATTACTGTAGAAATAGTGCATGAATCGCTAATATAGGGAATTGGGGGACATGCTGTAAGAGCATTATATCGGAGTTACGTTATAACCGAGATCCTTATAGCGATGGAGCACTGTACAGTTTTGCATAAATTGTTTGCAAAAATAAAATCAGCATATTTACCCAAGGAAGCAATAACAATGTCCTGGTAGTGAAGTTTGAGGCGGCCTATAAATATTCATATGAATATTTTCCAAAGTATTCAAGATAATTCCTGATTGATTTAGCATGTAAAGAATAGAAAGCAAGACCCAATTAGCTTTACTTTTTGCTCTTCCTATCTGTTTTGTGTGCTGCTGAGGCATTTCCTATAGTTGCATCTCCAGATAGGATCACATATTTGATTGCACAGCTGATCCAAGTCCAGCCAGCCGAACACCACTGAGGACCGTCTCCTAGGGATACAGTTCAGCAGCACGTTTAGACTTGGCATTCACAAAACAGCATTATTGAAGTACAGAGTTTGATGAAATGGAGGACACATCTGCCCCAGTTATTTAAAGAGCAAGAATCTTAAACTTCATCTTAAATGCATCTTCAATATGCATTTCCTTTCTTTTTTTTACTGCCCGTTACTTTGCATAATGGTTGCAAGGCAATCATTCTTGTTGCAATTACTCAAATGCTGTGTTAAGAAGCTTTGACTGAGTTTAGAAGCTGCTCTTCAGCTCTAGTTGGGTGCCACAGATGGAAGTGTCACTTGCTAATTGTCTTTGTAGAATTAAGAGCCAACCCGATCTATTGATCTAACACTTAGGATCAAGTTCTTTTTTGTTAGGTATTTTTAGGCAGTAGACTGCTGTTCAAAAGAGGGTGCTGGCAGTGGATCTTAATATAAAGACACTATGGGTAATCAAGCCTGTAACTATATGTATTGCAGGAACTTGGACAGAAGATCAGCTACGGATGAATCAGCTGCTGCTTTCTGGTATTCCCTGGTAATGTGTTGTAGTTCAAAGTCACTCCTGTGGTCTAGGTCTAGCTGCAATCATACCATGGCAGCAGTTTATCTATAGAGTTGTATTTGAAATGGATCCTGGATTAATGTTTGTCAGATTCTTATCACAATAAAAACTATACCAGTACTAATGGGGAAAGAAATTTGATTAACCACCCAGCTGCTTATCCCGTGATTTCCACGTGAAGTGCATGCAAGTCCAAATTTGTCATTCCCGTGAAAATAGTGTGCAGGTGCTTATAAGTGCATCTGTAAAGTTTAACATGTCTTTTTAACGTGCTTCAATGAAAAAATAAGAAAACTGTATTGTAAAAGTGTATGCAGTTTTGTTTTTTACTGGTAGATGGCAGCAGTCCCTAAGAAATATGCTTGACAGACCGGGTCATCTGTATATATACAGCTGAGAGTGAAAAATGGATGCCTGTGTATCTACAGAGAATAAAACGAGGAGGTTTCTTTATTTATTTGTTGGTGTTACAGGTTGTAAGGAAGCCTTGTCAGGTTTGGTACTGGTCAAAATGACCTATTTATTTATAGTACCTACACTTAACAGATAATAATTCATATAACAGCGCTATACACCCATGCCTGAAACTGGGAAAGATACTGTATATGACGTGATTGAAAATTTGCGCAGTTTTCTGATGTACATGTGCTAGATAAAGACGTTAGCATTGATGAGGGTTTGATGTGCGTCTGCTTTGAAATCTATCTCACAAAAAATAATTTCTAAAAAGTTATATGCCTGCACAAGTATTATAATGTTATTGTAATGCTGCCATTGTAAATATACTTATATAATGCTGCCATTGTAAATATACTTATATAATGCTACCATTGGGGGAAAAAATGGTTATGTTGTGATCTATATTATAATGCTCAATTGTAAACACATTGTTGTTATTTAAGTTCTATTGAAATACTGTATTTCCATTTATCATAATCACAATAAAAAAGTGTATTTAAAAAAAGTATATATTAAAAATTGTTTTGAAACCTGACCAGATTGCTTGTTTGAGGGCTAAGAATGAAACATCTGCAAAAAAAAGAGCATTTTTAACATGGAAATTGCCAAAATAAATGGGCAGCTGGGTGGTTAACACACAGAATAACCTGGAATATTTTGAACTTTTACATATGACACTTAAAACATTTCCTTTTTCAACACTTCCTATTGAATATCAGAGAAGGGAAAACTAATGATCTTGTACTGAAAACACCAAGAGATCAATACACAATAACCATGTTGAATCGATTGTAGTTCATATGTCGAATGCAGTGCTGTGGGTTGAGAGCTTAAGAGAATCAAACCTTACAAAGAGGAGTAGGATTTGATAAATAGTATTAGTGTTATTAAACTGCTGTAATGATTTGTTGCAAGTGATCTCGGAGGATGCAGTGAAGCAATAACCAGTCCATATGAAAGCCGGTAATTCCCTTCCATAATTAGGCTCTGTTGTCATTGTAATCATCTTCGTCATGAGCCCCTTGCATTGTGCAACCTGGCTGCTGAAGGCTGGTCTGGGAGGTGCAGAGAGTCTCAGCCAAGCCACGTTTCCACCTGCCACTGAGATTGACTGGAAAGGGGTTTGAAATCCGCTGCAGACCGAGATTAAATCATTTTGAATCCGGACCCTGTCAGTCAACCCCAGTTAAGACTGCAGCCTGGCAGAACTTGATCTCTGGTACTTAGAGTCTGTGGCCCGGGTGGCTGTAGGGGTGACGTCAGACCCGGAAGAACACACAGTACTGCCAGTGAAATGATAAATGCAGGGCTTGCACGGTTATTAAATAAACAAAGTAAAAGGTTTAAACAAAACAAATGGCACATTGGCCAAACAGACAAATAAACAAACAGTGGACGAAACAAACGAACAGATACAGAACAAGTACTGTGCTGTTTCCACTTCCAACACGCGTAGCAATTGTTATGATTAACTAATTTGTGCACTCCTTGTGCTCACATACTATTACATACTTTATCTGCCCTTGAAGTGATTGTGCAATCCCTCTGCCTAAGTACAAATTACAGTAATAGGGTGATGCTGGACTTGCATGTTGACAGAAGTGAAGTCATAATGTTGTAATCTCCCACAAAGGTTCTGCACAGTTATTAATTCCTTCATTGTTACCTGTTGCTCCAGCAGAGTTGTTTCCAGACCACAGGCTTGGTTAACAATGCAGTACACTCATGTATGTCAATATGGGGGAAGTGAGAAGGCACGTTCTGCAACAGATGTGGCGCCTGGACTGGACTCTACCTGTTTCTACAGGACTGAGATGCGCTCTGTAACTCCGTAGGCATCGCTCTATATTTCTTGATGGTGTGAGTCTGCTGTTGTGGTCTGCACTGAAATTCAGGGTTTTATTCAGGGGGGATAAACAAGATATGCATTTTGAAATCGGGAGCCCTTTGAACCTTTGTCATGCAAATGAAGGCCCAATTTATTCCCATTAAGGATATAGAACACCATTTACTACACAGATTTATTCCAATAGAACTCTCTTTGTTGGTTTCACAGACCCCAATTAGCAGGGATCTTGGATTGATACCCTAATGGTAGATCTGTGGATTTAGCCTCCGCTCCAGTAGTCGATGACCACCCACGTAGAATGCTTGTTTTATGACGTGAAAGCTTGAACTGGAATAATATAATTGTGGAGAGAACATTACAGTACATGTACAGAACAGCTAGGTTTATATCATATGGCTGCTGCCATGATTGTCAGTATCTCTGAGGAGGATCTCTTTGCCTCTAATGATTTGTGCTTCAATTCAGTTCATTGTTGATAAAGATTCAAGATAGGATCACTTGATACAGCATCACTGTTAAAAAGCATGAGAACATAAGAGTAGAAAATGTACAAACTTGAGGACTCCAGTCGGCCTATCAATGCTCGTCTGGTTCTTAGTAGTTGATGGATACCAAACTTTATCTAGTGGGTTCAGCACCAAAAACATGGCTTGGTAACCCATTCCAAACCCCCACCACCCTCTATGTAAACAAGTGTCTCCTTCTCTCTGTCTTATCTCCACTTCATTTCTCCACTTAAGTGTGGCCTGTGGTCCTGGTTTCTGTGCTGAACTTAAAGTATTCCCTAGGGTTAATTTGGTCAACTCCTTTTTAGAATAAAAAAAAGAGAGTCTCCTGTAACCCTTCTTTTGTTCAAGGCTAAATAAATTCAGTTCTGTCAACATCCTCTTCATTACTCATTCCTTTAAGCCTTGGGGTTAGTCTGCTTTACTCTTCGATAGACTCTTTCCAATGCTGCAGTTGTCCTTTTTAAGAAAAGTATCTTATTTGGGAGCAACACAACATTTTTTTTAATGATTATAAATATTAATATATAAAAAAAATTGTGTGAGCCTAATATAATCTTTTAATATATTTTTTTAGTCATGTCTTCAAAGGGTTAATGTTATTGGTGCCTAGGTGGGCTACTATATCAGTTCCACACTGAGTCCTCTGCAGGAGCTGCACTGTATGTCTGATTAACCACAAGTAACCTAGCGTGTTATTGTATTTTATGACCTTGGTTTTCTACATACCTTCATGGGTTTGCAGTGCCAGTAAACATGACTTGACGTCTGTTGTTCTCAGTGCTAAAGAAACTTAAGTTCAGGGACAAATGTTTAGACTGGACGTCTCTTTCAGTGTCTTCAGTATTCATGATGCATGTAACAAGTGAAGTTTTCATGTCTGCTATTGCCATAACGACCTGTTTTCACCAGCAGTTGGAGTATTAACCCCTTACTAGAATCAAAACGAATGATGCACTATAGTGGGTGGTTGGAATTTGTGACCAAGACATTTCTTTACTAAACAAAGTATTTTTCATTTTGTTTGGGGTTTATGGTAAGCATGCATTGTTATTGAAGTATTTAATTAACTAGCATTACATTAAGGCGGTTAAATGATTAATGGTTATCTTAAATCATAGGGGGCTAGATTCTCAATGCTATTTACTTCATAACATCATTAGCATGATATAATCTTCACAAAGTACTGTAATAACAAACCCAGTAAAGTTACCAAACCAGAAATAAACCACTCTGACATTTGATGCTGGAGCTTGTGAGTAGCCTTGAGTTGTTTCTTATTGTTTTAGAAATGTAAATGGGGTGTTTTCCTATGAAAAATATTGCAAATGACGTCTTGGAGTAAAGAACTTTGAGAATCTTCGCCGGGGGCAGTAATTATGGGTAGCACTCTATGTCCACTTAAAACAAGGTTAGTTACGTATTTGGAACATGTCTGTATTTCAATTCCAGCTGCTTGTAAAAGAACCAAAAGTCTTAAAGCTGACATTCTACCTTTTAGATTTTCTGTTGGATTTCCAGAGGGTGGACTCTGGTATTCCTACACAATAACCTTCCCAAAGCTGTAATTTGGTATTCACTTCTCAAAAAGAATGCTCAGTCGCTCATTGTTGCCTTCACTTTAGGCATCTAGTCTGGGACTCAGTGAAGTAAAAGCCAATTTTCTTACACACTGACCACTGTAATGGACAGTGCATTCAATTTTACTAGAAATCAATCTAGATGCTGACAGGTAAGGAACAAGCATGTGCTGTACTTTTGTTCACACAGACATACTGAATAGCAACTGTCTACCAGTAAACATCCACTTTGAAAAAACTCGAAAGCCATTCCAATGTACGAATTACAAACTGATTTAGCAAACCATCGCAATGCATTCTGGTACGCTTTGTTACATCTCCGGTACCTATCGCTTGTTTCTTTTCTTTAAGACAACCAGGACTACACTTACCAGAATGCATTGGGGAGTGAGTTAAAAAGCCTGAACTGTCCCAGTGAACATGGGTCATATGGTAACCCTAAATTTACAGAACCTATATTCTCCTTTCCATCATTGTTAAGCAGCCCTTCACATGGTGCTTGTTCTTGAACTGGAGTAATATCGGCTTATATTTATAGTTCCCTTTCAAGTAGGAAATGTAACCATTACCGAATGGGTATTTACCGCCAAAAGACCTGAATCCTGAATAGCTTAGTTTATACAAAGCTGCTCTTTGAGCCTGTGACACCAGTCATGGTCCCGAGGGCACAAAAGGACTGCGCTCACAGATCTTGGCGCCATTTTTCCTTTCAAGACTGACCTGTTCGGAGAGCCTTGTTCAGATAAGTACGTTGTTGCTGCTATCTGTATGTATTTCATATTTTTTGAGTTTTACACAAATTATATGTGATATTTCAACTAATCACTGTAATAGTTTTTAGCTTATTACGCGCATTTGTGTGCATTACAGCCTGTTGCTTGTTACGTTCTGCAGGGCCTTATGCCCTGCGTGAAGCCATTGGCTCGAGTCACTCCTTCCCAGGGATCCAGCAACATAAGTCAGCTGACTTTGTGCTCTCCCCCCAGGCTGCATAGCTCCAGCTGGTGCTTATTTTATTTCTCGTTTTTGCTGTTTAGCATCATACGAGACGTTTTATATTATTTATCCAATTGTTTAATTTACTGTTCTTTGTTGAGAAAATCTTCTCTTTGTGTTTTTTCTGTTTTTTACAGATGCTATGTTTACAGGTACCAACCTGGTGATAGTCACCGGTCCAGTACCAAACCGGTCACAGTCGATATCTATAAGCAGATCTATAAGCAACTGTACATCTGTATACTGTACACTGCATTGCTTGCTCCTTGCATCATGGCCGAGTTCTTTCCCTGTGAGACATGCAAGGCCAGTCTGCCTATTGAGGACAAGCGGACAGGTGCTTTTCCTACCTGGGGCCAGAGCATGCCAAGGAGCACTGGCTAATCGCAGCTTCTACAAGTTTTGTGCCCCTTTCTTCAAGCCCACGCTTGAGAAGAGGTTATCACGCAGCTCTAAGGCGCGCTCTGCATCCCTTTCCTGCGCAGCGTTATTCCCCATGTGCCAAGGGAGAGAGGATGATGCACCTGGCAAAGTAGCCCTGTAGGTAATTGTCCTCATGGTTTTCCTCCTTGAGCTCTGTCTCTCCTTCCCCTCCCCCGCGGAAGAGGAAGAGGAGTTGTCATTCCAGGCAATCGGCAAAACTCTGAGCAGATGGAAAAGATCTTGGCAGCTTTTTCCCATCAAAGAACAATTCTCGCTGAATTACTACGGGAAAGTTCGGCACCACCTGCCCCGTCTGTCCCCTTGGGGCCCCATGGGGCTGTGTGGCAAAGTGGCTGCTGATTGGAAACAGGTGCAGAGGTGATGCAGTGCAGAAATAATCACAAGCCAGGAAACTATAATCCATTTTGGACTTTGTTCCTCACTGGGGGCTAAACGTAGTGCTTAATGCACTCATGAAGCCTCCATTTGAGCCCCTGCGTTCAGCTGAGCTGCATTTTTAATCATTTCAAGCGTCTTTTTTCTGTAAAGTGAAGCCAGAACACGCTCCTTACCAATGCTGCCTTTTTACCGAAGACTATCTCGGCATATCAGGGCATATCAGTCTGACAGGGAGCGACGGCTCCATACGCTCTGGCCAGTTTAGGCCCTGGCATACTATATTGACAGGACAAAAAGTTGGAGGCAGTCCGAACAATTTATAGGGCAAAGTCCTATGGTCAAGCCCTGTCCAAGTAGCGGCTGTCCAAGTGGATCGCAGACACAGTCAGGAAAATCTTTACTAGGTTTTATATTAATGTCCTGGATCCTCAAAACCCTGGTTTTGGAACCGAGTGTTAAGAGCGATTTCTCTGTCGACCCTTACAACACAGGTATAAAGGTGAAACTCCCTCAAATTCGTTCACCCTAGTTACTTGTTATTAGGGTTCCGAATGGTAACACAAAGGGCAGCCTTAGTATTGCAGTCATCTGTAATCATGCCCTTGCGACGGCTTGGGTGTACTCACCCATTCGGTAATGGTTACATTTGGTACTTTGAAAGGGAATGTTAGGTTATCATCATAACCCTGGTTCCCTGAAATAGAAATGTAACCATTAACCTTCAAAATCACTGCATCCATGATTGCAGCAGGCTTGAAGTCCTTTTGTGCCCTCAGGGGCGTGGCCATGACTGTGTCCCAGGCTCAAAGAGCAGCTTTGGTATACAATTTTCAGGATTCGGGTCTTTAGGAGGTAGATACCAATTCGGTAATGGTTACATTTTTATTTCAGGGAACCAGGGTTATGATAATAACCATTTACAATTCCAAACCACGTCCTGGAACTTCGCTAGTGTTTTAATTGTAATAATTATCTTCAAGCATGCTTACAATCTGATAATGCACTCTAATGAGTCTGCAGGCCCATAGTCTGGCTTTTCCTCTTATCACCTTATTCAGCATGTGATAATGTCCATTTTTTTTGCTTTATGTAAACATGAATAGAAACTTTTTTTTTACTTGCACCTACTGCAGCTTAGATTGAAAAAATTATCTGAAGGTTAAGTGATATTTAATTATTGAGTGGCATTTAAATAATAAGCCAAAATGATTGGAATATTGATAAGAACAGGTTCTCTTTTTATTACATGCTGCTTTTTCTACCTTTTTAAATATTGTGATTCTCGATAGACGGCAGACTTGTAATACTATAGACTGCCGGATCACAATGTCATGCAGGGGTGACAGTACTTTACCCCACAAAACAGTCTCAGCAAGCAAACAGTCTCCAGGAATCTGCAACTTTATCATCTACTGGTATATCTGCATTCAAAATTGAAGCATAAGCAAAAGGTTTTCAACAGGTGGAAAGGAAGGGTGGGATGGCTTTAGGAGGTCTCAATGGGAATTTTAGGGTTCTGTCTGCCCTGTGAATATTGACGTTTCCAAGGGGGATGTCCAGGGCGTGTCTTGGCTAAATTTAAAAAGTTAAAAATAATTATGGCCTAAATAAAATCCCCGTTGCCTGGCCAAAAATAAATAAAAGTACCGTAATCACTCATTCAACCCAGCTGCAGCTTGGTTGATCTACCCTATACAAACATCTTCAAATAAATAACTCGAGAGATTTATCTTGTATCTACATCTGATTCTATTCAGCTAAATACAACTGTAGCCACACTAGTGAAAAGATCATGGTACTGAAGGAGGTTAAGTACTGCACTTATAGTGCAGTTTGGGTCCCTATATAATGTTGCTAACTTGTATTTGAGGAACAGAAACTCAGATTAGCATTCAAATATTTAAGGTTTTTAAAATATGAAATAGTTGAAGTTGAAGAAACTGTCAAGATGGCACATTAAGAAGCAAGATCCAGGACTTAAAAGGATATATTAATTTTTTACCAGTTGTTCACGTTACTGAAAATAAGTAACTTATTACTTGTTATTCGTTTCTTCAGAAAAGAGTAATATAATGTCCTTGCTTATTACTTAATAAAAAAGTAGCGTGTTATATCACTCGTTATATTTCTTTCTCTTGTCTTGTTCTGCAAAACAGTTGACTATTGTTAACTTTTTAACTATACGTCTGGTAATTAATTTATTAACTGTGTCAAACAGGTTTTTAAAATGTTTGTAGTGTAAATACATTTAATTTTTGGCATATAAACATAATGTACTGTATATTTTCTGACTTTCAATAATTTTTCATTATGAATGGTGGGTAACACAAAAATAATCAACACATTAGTGAAGGAAAAACATAGAGGGGCACCGCCAGGCATTATTGGTCATTTACTTTATTTCTTAGCAGACGCCCTTATCCAGGGCGACTTACACTTGTTACAAAATATCACATTAATAGAATATCACATTAAAGGATATCACATTAAAGAAATATGAAAAATTAAAACACTTTGGAACATCCACACATGTAGTAGTCAAATCAGCAACATTGATTTGGTCACTCCACATCACAAGTTCAACAGGATCTGTGGTGACCCAGTCCTGGTCTGGTCACATCTTCTAAATCACTTGGAATGTACTTTCGTATAATGTCCTTTATGTTTTCACAGTATGGTTTGTATGTTTTGGAGATTTTTTATTCCGGTGTGTGATGAAGATTTCATATGGAAGGAAATAATATGGTATAAATAGCAGGGGGGCGGGTCTGGGGATTGGAAACCTGCAAGAGTTTGCACTCCAGTAGTTTATCATGAAGCGCAGTAGCTGGGAATTTTTATTTTAACGTAGCCATGTAATTTTCCCTTCTTCCCTTCTCAAGGCTTTGTATCGACAGCCGCGTCTTTCCGTGATCTGGAATTACTTGAAATGGAAAGTAGGCCCGTTGAAACTGAAATAAGTATGTTAAGAAGCATTTTCACAACATGTCACCAAACTTATGAAACATTCCAGAATTACAAGCGACAGAAACAGGCAGAAGGGGTCTTTTAATGTGGATTGCATTGATTGTCAATTGAGAAGTTCCATCAGTTCAAGAGGATTTTGCTCTGGACGTGAGATCAGTTGTATGATGGTTTGTTTTGCGATTTAATGTCTGGCCACTTTATTAGCACCTACACCTGAATAGGGGGTTAGGCCATCACTTGCCCTGATCAAAGCCATGACGCGATCGGGAATAGATTCCACAAGGTGCTGGAAGGTGTCTCGAGGGATCTTCATCCATTCAGCCATTTATATAGATTCCACAAGGTGCTGGAAGGTGTCTCGAGGGATCTTCATCCATTCAGCCATTTATATAGATTCCACAAGGTGCTGGAAGGTGTCAAGAGGGATCTTCATCCATTCAGCCATTTATATAGATTCCACAAGGTGCTGGAAGGTGTCTCGAGGGATCTTCATCCATTCAGCCATTTATATAGATTCCACAAGGTGCTGGAAGGTGTCTCGAGAGATGTTCATCCATTCAGCCATTTATATTTCATGCAACTGGTGCAGAGTGGTAGGCAGAGAGGATTGGGATGACAAAAGCTCCTCAATCCGTTCCTGGCACGGTGGACAGAAGCATTATAAAGGGACCATGGGTATATCGGAAGAACAGAGTAATGCCAACTCTAATAGGCTAGAAATGTACTAATTAGTGTCCAGGCAGTTTATACATTAAGATTTAGTACTTGCTGTCTGCCACCGGACACCTCTGTAAACAAGATGTGGGTTTGCACATTTTTTTGTATACTGTTTAGATATACAAAAATAAAATAAAGTGTGTATATGTGTTAAGATATTTCGGGGGGATTTCAAACAGAACAGTCAGGAAGACTAAATTTACTCTCGTTTCTCTCTACTTATTCCAAAATGTGAAATATATAAGGGCAATGAAATATTTAGATTTATTAAAAGGAACAAAAGCACAGATTGAGAGTAGCAGATTATAATGATTGCCCCCGCCCAACACTTCTGTGGAGGTGCCTAGGCTAAGGGTTAACCAATTAAAACAGTTCGGTTAGCATTCTGATGCATTCATTTTTTGTATTGAGGCTTAAAGCTTAAAGAAAAAATAAAGAAAGATGTAAACTAAATTTTCTACAGTTTTGGTAAAGCTGTTTAGAACCCACCCCGCCCTCTCCTCTTCTCCCCCTGTTGTGTTTTGTGTGTATCATGGAAGGTGCTAGTGTCCTGCTGCACTGATGGATAGGATGAGATTCAGAAGCAGGATATCCTGTTCCTTAGCCCCTCAGCTCTCACCACTCTGCATTGTGTTTAGCAAGTCTTGTTTGTACAATTTCTCAGAATAAGTAGCATGGTACACAGCTTAGTGTAAGAAGGTGGGGGGAGGTCTTCAGTTAAGTCAGTGAATTATAATTGAGCAATCCTTTGTGTTATGCACTGTACTGTGGTGTACTGTAGTTGTAGGGCGGTTTGCTTGTTTGCATCATGTCCCATCATCGGACTCTTCTGACAACAAGTCTCCGGGTAGATGCTGTATTATGTGCTGCCATCCATGCTTGGAAGGTTTTTGACAAGTGCTACTGTAACAATTTAAGAACCAAGACTTCAGTCCATTCTGAGGAGTCTGTGTGATCTAGTGGTTAAAGCTCAGGGACTGGGAGGCAGTCTGGTGTAGTGGTTAGAGCTGAGGGGCTGGGAGGCAGTCTGGTATAGTGGTTAGAGCTGAGGGGCTGGGAGGCAGTCTGGTGTAGTGGTTAGAGCTCAGGGGCTGGGAGGCAGTCTGGTGTAGTGGTTAGAGCTGAGGGGCTGGGAGGCAGTCTGGTGTAGTGGTTAGAGCTCAGGGGCTGGGAGGGAGGCAGTGTGGGGGGATTGTTGTTTGCCCTTGAGCAGGAACAGAATGGATCTTAAATACTTCCCCATGGTGACAGCTGTGTTGTTTTGTTATTTTTTTTTGGAAACATGTATGCACATTATAGGGATATGGCCTGTGTCTTTGGTCAGGTTTTCCTATCTTGTGGGGTTTTTTTGACCTGTGAGCAGTATAAAGAAGATCCCGCCAGACAGACAGATACATGAAATGTGTTCCTTAGGTGAATTTTTCCTTTATCGAATGTTAATACTGTAATTATTATCCATATTTTCATTTACTGTATTGCTTTAAGTAGATTTTATATATGTCTCCATTCAAGTAGGCATCTAAAACCTGCAAGCAATTTATCATTTTGCTGTTAATGATATACTACACTCCTTCTTGACATAAGTGATAAAATACAAGCAATTTGTTAAAAATAAAAAATATATAATGGAAACTTGTAAGTTACAGTAAATGATGTGCCTGAATTTATTAGTGACACATTTTGCAATGTTGGTCCACCGACACCCACACAAGATGATGAAATTCTACTGACACATACAGTAATATAAATATATATACCCATGCACAAAAGCACACACCTATTTTTAAATACACACGCAAACACACACACATCTCACAAAGGAAGGGTTTGAGAAGCGGTTTAGCTGTAAAGGAAGTGTGTTTTAGTTTCCTTTTGGTTAAAGTGACTTGGCATATCCTTGCTGTGTGGCGTTCAGAGCAGCGTAGGCTCTCAGTGCAGGCCCTGTTTGTTGACTGGACCATGGAGCTGCCTTCACTCACACAGCTCGAGGTAAACTGCTGAGAACACACTGCGTAAAAGAGGGTGATAGAGGTACTGTAATGGGGAGGTGATGGAAGAATAGAAGTGTAGAGAGAGAGAAGTGGCCAGGAGAGCAGCAGAGGTAACTGACAAAGACTAAAGCAGGGTGAGTTTGTGCTTCAGAGATAGGAAAGGTAAGAACTTGAGGAATAAAAACAACAATTTGCATTTGTGGAATACCATCCAAAAACCTTAGCACTGTGTCAAGACCTATTTTTAGTGACTTATTTTTATTTATTTAATAGGCCTTATAAACACTATTAGAATAAAATGTGCTTTTCAAAGAAATGAATTACATTAACTCCCTCTAAAACAGTTAAAATGGGTTTCATGATCTGTAAACTAGATTTAATTCAATATAGGCTTTAAAAAAACAACTCCTTAACAATATATTCCTTAAAACAGTCAAAGTTTTGTGACTATCTGGACAATTGTGCTATAATGGATTAAAAGCAGTAGTCAGGAAAGAAATAATTTTGAGGTATGTGACAAAAAGCACTACATACAGGAGCTACTTGAAGTCCATCAAATGGTTCTTGAATGATTAATAAATGTGATTTGTACACGGTGTGGATACATGGTAAATTTATATCTCAAGTAAAACCATTTACCAAAAAAGTTTTTTTTACCAAAGTACAGCAGCCCACATGTTCGTTGCAGCCCTGGTTGGGAGAAACACTGTTTTGCACAGTAAAATGTGTGTCATTTATTTCTGACGTCACTGATGCAATCGTTTCCTTTGCACAATATCTTTTTGATAGTCGCTTTACAAATACAAATGTGTTTTTAAGCAGTGTGCTTGTTCAGATACTTGAATTTGTGAAAGTGATGGAGATTGGCGCGAGGGAGAAGTGAAAGAGAGGAAGGGAAAGACCTGAGGATGAGACTATTGAGGTTTCTATTCGCAGTCAGTCAACCCCCTACAGTAACGCTGTTGCACCTGGGGTTTTGTGTTGCAGGGGTTTCCTGTACAGTTAATGGGATAACAAAGCCACTCTGCCTTGAACTATTGTAGGTATTGTAGTTACAGTAGTCACTGTGTGATCTTTGTTCAGCTGCCAGCACACCTCCATATCTTAAACGGAACCACTGCCTTCCAGAAGAACATGAGGGCCTGGAGTTCAAATACAGTACAGTGTTATGTCTGAATTACCCATACTTCTGATCATTAGATGTCCTCCCATGATGACAGCTGATTTATAAAAAAAACAAACAGGTCTCGGTGCTCGAGCATTGTCTAGGCATTACAGCAGAGCTTTCTCCTCTTCTGAGTTTAAGTTTGTGCTAGTTAGCTGTGCTGCAATGCATTCTGTGTTCAGGTCATGCACAGGAAATGACTGCAGTGCTTGCCTTGAACACAGATACAGCTACAGCTCATGGCAGTCACCTCTGTAGGGAACCTTTATACTGTATTTATCAGCTGAGCAGGAAGGAGTTCTGACTCTTCACTGGTTTTTCTAATTGTACTGTGTGGGGAGATTGTTTTAACTCTTTCTGGGGATGAAGTCTCATACTGGTTAGTCCAGTTGACCCTGTCTCTTATGGTATCCGAGTGTCTTCCCTTGAAGACTTTGGGTGGGCAAGAGGACCGCAAAACCAAAATGCTCCCAAGAAGACAGAGTGAACTGGACGTATTAACTTTTTATTATAAATCGCGTCTTAATAAAAAAAAAAAAAAAAAAATAGAAGAACCCAGTACATAGTAGATGTTGTTATCCGTGACTTTTTATCAGTTGGTAGTCTGTCATGCACGAGATGACACTTGTTCTGGAATCTGGCTTTATGATTGGACAAATAATCTGTGTACAGTCAGTTGCTCGCAATAGATTCTTTCAGCACATACGATTGACTGCACCCTGTTCTCTCCTTTCTAACTGCGGCTTGTTTCTACTGCTTCTCAGAAGGACCTAGTCTACCTGCAGCAGTGGCTGGAGGTGTTTGTGACCTCGTTTGAGAAAATCATTGATGTCAACTCCTTGGAACCCCGGCGGTGAGTACAAGAGCTTTTTATTTTGTTTGTATGTTTAGCACTTTGTCATCCTGCACAGCCACACTGTTTTAGTTGATGTCATGTCTTTAATACAAATCAGTTGTGCTCCAGACTAGGCTATACAGCCTATGTTGTTGGAGTGAATCTAGCTAGGGAAGAGGAATCGGAAATGGTGAGTGGTATCTCCTACTGTATATAACACCAGCTACTGTAGGTAGCACTGTTGATCTTTGTGAAAATGGGTTTATACAAGGCATTCAGTAATAAATACAGTAAGAACCAAATATGTTTTATAGCAATGTAGAGAACATCGTAAGGATGTATTAACATTTTTCTAAGGAACTATTAGCCTCCGAGATTTGTGTAATCCTCACAAAGCCACCTGTTTTTTGTTTGTTTGTTTGTTTTGTCCTGCTTGTTCTGTTATATGCTATAAAATCTGTAGTACAGTATGTTGTAAGGGTTAACCATAACTACAATATGGTAGGTTGTCTGTCTGTAGACTGGGCAGGTCACCTTTCAGGGGTGGTAAAAAGACTCCTATTGCATAACAATTTCACCCATTCCAGGTTTTATTACGAGCTTCATTATCCACAATGTGTAACAAACAAGCTCAGGTGTGTTCTATTAGAGTCATACAGTACGTTTTACATGGCCAGCAATATTCCACAAGTATTCGGAATACTGAACAATCTGAATATATATTCCGCCATGTAAACAGCATATTCAGAATATGAAGAGGAATATTCCACCTCTGCATATTCGGAATACTAGTGGAATATAAAGCCATGTAAACAGCATATTCCGACTATGAAGCGTAACCCACAACAGACACGTGCAATAACAAATACTCACAGCAGTAAACATGACGGCACATGCAAGAAAATCACTTCTATCAGTTTTTCTATCACAAAAACATCACTTTTATTAAGGATTTTAAAGTCGTAAAACAGCTTGATGGCAAGAAACAGATGTGCAGAAGTTTTTAAAAGAACGGCAGAAAAAATCATGAAGGAGCACAACGTTAACAGTGGTGTTCATGGACATTTAAATCTATGTTTTTGGTGCAGTTACGATTTCAATGGTAACTTAAATGTAGCCTGTTTTCCATTTACAGTACTGTTTTAAAGACTTTAGAACCATATTTATTTCAACAAACAACCTACGTTTATGTAAGGTTGCCTTTTTTTCTCCAAGTGTACACAATACAGTCAGTATATGTTATAGCATTGTAAAATGCCTTATATATTGACTTAGAAGATCGATCTGAAACCTAGCATATACAATTAATTCAGGAAATGATATTCGCATTGCGCAATTAATGAATATGACTGATCATTTTATTTGTATGAGCTTTGTTTTGCAGATTCAGTCTTTATTAAACTAAACATAGCACTATATGAGCTACAAGATGTACTGGTCAGATCTTTTGCTGCATAATCAGATGCTGTAAAACTGTGGTCAAATAATATTATTGACAGTTTACACACAAAATGCAGATAAAAAGTACACCCACACAGTTGACATGGGGTGTCACACTTTCCATGTCGTCCCAAAACACAGCCATATTTTCTTTGTATATTAGGCAACAGCGGGGTGGGGGGTTGGGGTATTTTCGCGCTAAATGTAATGCTATAAAGTACTTTTTTTCCCGCGAAAGGGAAGTGATGCTTGGGTATAGATGCGCTGGTGTGGAACTGTCTACTGTGCGTCAAAACAAACAAAAAAATAAATAAAAATAAGCGATGTGATGCGACGCGAAGCGCTGGTGTGTCCAGGCCTTTAGGGTGCTAAAGGCATGGTGCAAACATAGATACACAGTATAGCAAATGTAGGCATTAATGAATGGGTTAACTCTGAGTTTGCTTTCACTTCAAAACATTTTACTCCCACGCACTCACCAGCTGTATGGTTGGCTCATCGATCTTGGCGACATGTTCTATTCAAATTGAGCTACAAGAGTATTACATTGAAAGTCTTAAATGGAGTGTATACAATCTACGTTAATAACTTAACCCTTGTCCAGGGTACTACATAAATGTGATTTCTACAGTAAGTAGTCCAGGGGCTACTTTATTAAATCCGGGGCCCTGGGCACAAACTTCTGACGGGGCCCTTCTGACGGGGCCCCTCCACCCACCCATTGACGAAGCCCCCTTGCCTCCTTGTGTAACTTTTCCACATATTAGGCATTTTGTTTTGATCTGGTTTTTAGTGTGTGTTTAATTTTATGGGGAAATCCGAAATTGGTTATTTTTAAAATGGAAATCAGAAAAAATGCAAAATAATAACATAGATTTCATAGGGCTCTACATCTGCTAAACAATAACAACAACACACACACACACACACACACACACACACACACACACATCAGCACGAAACGCTACACTATTTGCCCTCCATGCAACAATCACAAACACTCACTCCCGGTGTATCCTCAGGCTCTGTCTGTCGTTCACTGTCAGCAGTATCCGCAGGCTCAAGTTCGTCTCACCGTTCACCGTCATCGTCCACCATAGCTAGCTCTGCATCTGGTGCGACGTAGCAAGATGAACTAGCTGCAGCATCAACATTAATTTTGTTGCATTCGCTCGCTGTCAATGTCACACACTGCTTTTTAAAAAGCAATGTTTTGTAAAAGCGAAATTGCTTTGGCCTCCTCCTCCAATTATTGCTTCCGTTGTCGATCCATTTTTGACTAGCAGCTAGCTTTACTGTCATCGTTTAGGCGCATGCATGCGTCACTGAGTGACGCCACTCTAAATTTTGCTCAGTAGTGAATTGACATCGCGTATAATTAGGTTGGGGGTGTTACGCAAAATATTTCACGGGACATTTCATGCACAGTTAACATTCGAAGGAATGTAAGCCTAAAATGTGTTTTGGGGAGATGAGCTAGTTACCGCCTGGAAAATAATTGTTTGCATGTGTTTAAAACCTAAAAATTGACAGTATGGTCCAGTGACCATGATGGGGATTTTTTAGTGCAAAGCGGTTGTATATAAAACACACACACCAAACGAAACCTAGATTAAAAGTGTTTTTATTTGAATTAGCTCACATTCACATTATATCTACGAAAGGACTGTTGTCACCACAGAGTTCTTGGGGGGCCCCGGGGCACGTGTCCCATCTGCCCGGTCGTAAATCCCCCCTTGAAGTAGTCGTACTTTAATTTAATATAAATTAAAGCTAAGCTATGTATTGCAGTGTTTTGTGGCAGACTGCAAGCACCAGCCAAAAAGGGAAGCTTCTCCAGATTTCCTATAGTAGCTCATGCTAATCTCCTAAGGAAGTGGTATGTTTGTTTATTCTAATCTATATTAATAAAATGAATAAGAAATTCATCACAACTGTCAATTTCCTGCACGCTCGGGACCTCTCCAGAGCGACATCTATCAGAAGTGGTGATGAGCTGCTAGGATATAGGTTTTTTAAGGGGTTATTATTATTATTATTATTATTATTATTATTATTATTATTATTATTATTATTATTATTATTATTATTATTGAGTAGTCTCAATTGCAAGCTTGCTTCTATATCAACCTCAGACCTACTATTTGTTATAGCATATAAATATTATATTTTCAGAGGATGACATTACAAAGGATTTGCACCCTTTAAAATAGCAGACCCACACACCAAATGGTACTTTTAATTATTTACAGAAATAAAACAAAACAAAAACCTAACTCCCATTGCAGTGCTAAACTAAACTCTTCTTCACAATCCCTAAACTATAAACCGGTAATCAATTAAACCTGTGGCTGTGCAAACACAGCCACAAAACCCACATTTTCACATTTATTTTGCAGGGACAGAAATTTACCCCATCCCTGCCAACCACCACCAACACATAACCCAACACTGTGTTTCTATACAGGCCTATGCCCTGCCGCAATACTAATTGTTAAGTGACTTCATAATTAGAATATACATCTAGCCATATATACCCCTTACATCATTCATTCATGATTACAGAATGTCCTTTGTCTTGTCGTTTTCAAAGTCTTGGAATTCCTGATGCAGTGTGAATCTTAACACATGCCTGGCAAGTTAATTAAGCCAATGATAAGGAACCAATATTTGAGTTCAGAGTTAGCAGTCATGATTGCTAGTACAGTTACAACATGTGTCAGAAATGCATTTGAGTTTCTGTCAGTAAGTCTAATTAAACGATTTCGCTGCTTGTGTTCCTACCTTTTTTTTTTTTTTGCTTCATGTCTGATAAGCTCCCCGGAAGCAGTAGTTTTAAACTTTTAAATTCTGTAATGTGTTTGTTGAAAATAACAAAATATAAAGGGAGCCTGTGAAAATAGCTTGGGAATGAGATGCAGATTTCATTGGTTTTCACCTTGGTTAAATACTGAAGAATTGAATTTGAATTGATCTGACCTGTGTCTCTCCCTCCCCCCAGGCCGGAGGAGTCTGCCTCGGAGATCCCCCTGCTCCCCCGAGACTTGCTGCAAGTTCTGAGCAGCCTGCTTGCTCACAGCACCCAGCACCTGAGCAGCAAGGAGGAGAAGGAGAAGGAGAAGGAGAAGGAGAAGGACAGTGGAGTGGGACAGGCCCTACTGCTCATCAAGTTCCTTATCATCATCTGCAGGTAGGCACCCCCAGGCCCCAACCCCCCCCTCCCCGTCACAGAGGCATGATTCAGCAAACACCATGGGAGACATTATCAATCAGTTATCGCCTGCTTCTATATTCCAGTCGAATCATAATTGTTGTGCTGTTTCAATACGACAGGTAGACTTGCTAAAGCTACTCCCATTCTACATGCTCTCTGTATCTGAAAACACTACAAAACACAAGGAAAAGATGTTTTTAAAATGGACTTGAAAATTACTTTTGTGTAATCATTATTCATACCGATACTGTATGTGTAATTATAAATTCCCATGTAATTTACTTATTTGGAACTGTACAATAAACACAGTACTGTGTTTTAGTAGACCAATACATATTTGTATTTATTAATGCTAATATCTAACTAAATCATAAAATCAGTTAGAACATATTAGGGCTGTCAGTTAAGCCTCCAAATGGCAATTGATTTATTGGGCACACACAATATAATCGTTTCTATTAAATGTCGATGACTGTACCGCCCATATACATTTTTGCTTCATTCACCCCCCCCCAATGTTTTTTATGCTGACATAGAACTGTAGCACTAGTGCTTGTTTATATGTATATAAAATACCAACCCCCTCCCCTTCCTTCTGCTCACACATTGACATACAGACATGTTTTTCAAAATAGTTTGAGAACCAGAATCAGACTCCCGGTTCCAATGACAGATTCCAAAAATCTCCTCAAATGCATATCATTAGTTTTATCAGCTGTAGGCGGCACCGATTTGTACTTGCATCGACTAGATGTGGTCATCAATCAGGAAATGCAGACGGAGCACGCAGCCCACTTTGAAAAATACATCGTATAAAAACATAACAGTATTATTCCCAGGTTTAAGAGTTCATTTGAAACTCCAAACATGTTGTTTGCTAGGAATACAAGCCTGTCGTCCTGCTCTGGATCCAAGGCGGCGCGCTTTTTGTTTACATCAAATGCACAGAGGATGTGTGCTTACAAAGCATTTATTATTATTATTATTATTATTATTATTATTATTATTATTATTATTATTTGTTTATTTAGCAGACGCCTTTATCCAAGGCGACGTGTTGAGACTAGGGTGTGTGAACTATGCATCAGCTGCAGAGTCACTTACAGTTACGTCTCACCTGAAGGACGGAGCACAAGGAGGTTAAGAGACTTGCTCAGGGTCACACAATGAGTCAGTGGCTGAGGTGGGATTTGAACCAGGGACCTCCTGGTTACAAGCCCTTTTCTTTAACCACTGGACCACACAGCCTCCTTTCCAAAACTGATTTGCTGGTAGGATGGGACCAGCAAATCAGATGCTAGTTAACACGAGCAGGTAAAGAAGAACACGCCCACTGCTTGTCTGGCAGAAATACTGTAAATAGCAAGGCAGCGCGTTCGGTGCAGTTTCATTGATAACCTTAAATAATGTTATTAACTATGCACGTTACAAAAATGTAATTATTTAATCGATTATCCAGTGTTTATATCGATGTATATAATGGGGAATGAAAACGATTGAAAAATCGATTTTCAATTTAATCATAGCAGCCCTAGAACATGCGACACATTTAAAAACAATATAATTAGATACTATATTATCTAATTAGAAAGGCAAATTGTGGGTTGTGTTAAACAAAGCAAACAGGAAAATGAATAAAGCCCAAACACCAGCAAAAAGAAACATTACAGCAGCTTACAGATACTGCTGGAAGTAGAAATGAATAAGGACCATGTGAGCTGATGCACTCTGCTGCTGTGTTTGTCACTGCGCATGTAACACACAGCATGAATTAGAGCAGCCATGTTTCTCAAAGTTCAGTGAGGGAAATGACTCTGATCCATCCACCTGTCGTATTCATAGGGCAGGTAATACGAGAGGTAAGTAGGTGTCGGTGGAATGCGACTGATACGATCAAGTAGTGTGGTCAACTTTATATAGATACACTACCTCTATTGTATAATGTGTTCCCGACATCGTACACACCTGATACAGCATTGTATTGGGACACAGAAACAAGCCCCTCTGTATTTACAGCTAGGATGTTGGAGGAATTACTGACATACAGTCCTTTGTTCTTTCTGTTTGATTTCATCTAGCCAATTCAGTTGTAGCATTGGGAAAATGTAAATAAAATACAAGCAAGTTCAGTTTCAGAATGAATCCTTGAAAAACTGACGCTTGTTCATTCTCTTCCAATGTCACTTTGATGAAGGGACAGGAATGCATGTCTGTGGCTGGACCAGCACATTCATAAGAAGCAGCCCTGGCACCGGCCTTGTCTCGCTCTAATGTAATTGCCTTGTTTCTGTCTGGCAGGATTCCTAGAATTAGGCTCTTGGAACTCCCCAAAGTTAAAACCCACATTTTATTTCTGAATCTAGGTAGTGATCATGCTCTTGTGTTAAGCATGACCTGGGTACATACACTGTCAATGTAGCAGTCTGCAACTGGGGGTGAGGATGGTGGGGTTATGTGTTGTGATAAGCAATAAAAGAAGCAGCGAAATAAAAGTTGTGGGCTTCTTGCTTTCGAGTCCAGATAAGTGTAGTTTATTGAAGATAAAAGTTCTGAGTTGCAAAGTTAGAACCAGACATCTTAAAGGTTACATGGTAATAACAGTTTGCAGGTATACTCTTTCCAAGCACGGATCAGAGCAATACAAAACACATTTCAGTATTCTCAGTTTAAATGCAGTCTTTCAGTGACATCATGATTTTTCTTTAAACCAATCACAAGAAGACAAGTTTCTTTTGGTTACAGTTATACAATCTCTTAATCAGTCCAAGTATCTAACACTGTCCAGATCTCCCTGAAGGGGCTAGCTTTTACGACACCATCATAAACCAAACTTGTTCCTAAGCCTGAAGGTAATTTAACCTTTTAGTCAAAGCAAGGACAGGAGATAACCTGTCCTGGAACAACCTTATGGTCATCCTTTTGTTTAGAGTAGAAACAGGAACAACTGAAAGATCTTAATCGGCTCTTCCGGTTCTGACCAGAATTCAAGACAGAAAGATTTTGTCTCTCGCTACCTAAATTTAACCAAAATTTACCTTCATAGTAAATTCAATCTATGAGTTGTATTATAAGGTCTAATAATGAATTTATCTCTATTTAAATGCACCAACATTGTGTACAATATATCTACAATATGTCCTGGGTGTAAGATCTTTCCAGGGTTAGGTGTATTATTGAAATGACCAAGTGCCAGGAGTTTGGGCAATCAGGCCCCTGGTAATTCTGCTCTGAACTGATTACACTTCTCATCACAGCAAGCATAAGTCACACCTGAGTCTGTCGGTTTACTACTGAGCTGTTCATGCAGCTACAAGGGAGGAACAATTTATCTAACAACAAACTCCTGGCTCTTGAAATAATATGCAGTGCTGAACTGAGGGTAGTTCTGAAACCCAGGACAGATCTTCCATAATGTAGAGACCGGTGTCTGTTAGAATGTACTGTAAGCTGGTCTTATGCTACTTTGTTTAAATGAAAGGATTTTTTAAAAAGATGTAAAGGTATTTGTGCACATGTTGGAATTAAAAAAAAATAATAATGAGGCCCTTCCTGATTTACCAGTGCTGTTCATAAGTAAACAAGCAAAGTTTATCTCTGTACTCAGAGTGCTACCCTGAAGACACCAGGCCTCTCTGATGTCAGTACTGAGACACTACTGTGAGGCCAGTCGCTGTGGCGGATGCAAAGGAAGTTGTGAGCAGAGCTGATTTCGCCCTTTGCAGAGACACTGAAACACAGACTGCATCTGTCTCCTGTCAGACAGGAAACACAGCGCAGCGTTGCTCAATGCGTCAGACAGCCACACACTGTGCCCCTTCATTGCTGTACATGTGCTTGGCCCGTGTCTCTGTGCCTGTCTGCCTGTGCTTTCTCCTGCATGTGTTTGATTTTCTGTGTTACAATGCCACACATGCTGTATGTGTGGAACAGCGATACCATTTCTGGGAGTTCTTTTAATGAGTTTGTCCAGATATGAAGTCGGTCTATAAGAAGATTATCCTTTATACACCCTTTCCCTTTGTGTCTGCGGTCTTTCACTACAGCACAGCACAGGACATTCATTCTTGTCAGACACTTTCAGTTATTAATACTTGGCTAAAAATTAGCCTAATTTAATCATGATTTCACTGCCACTAACTCTCTCACACACCCTTATTGTGTTTCTTTCTCTGTCTGCTTTTCGTATGCTGTTTTTTCTTTTTTTATTAAGCTGAGTAGAGACTGAAATTGAAGGAATTTTCTCATTTCACCCCCAGACCCCCCATATCTCTTTATGGACAAATAAGACAAGTTGGTTGTATGCAGGACAAGAGAGGAACACAATGTGTTGGTGCATGTCTGTTTTATCTTTAGGATCATGATAATCAACAATATAATGCTTATCATTTCAATAAATATTCAGTACAATTTACAATCAAGACAAGGAAATATGAGTATTGTATAGTGATACCTGTTTATTGCTGCAACCCTGCACGACCGTGATGGCTCTGGTGCAGGATTGGAACAGTAATTGAATATTGCAATGTATAATATATTTTAATCAAGCCTATACAAGGCAGCTGTTTATTTATCCACCATGGAATCTCTGAAAAAGCACATTTTGATACTATAAAGTTAAGTCTTAGCACATCTCAGCAGTTTGAATATTACTGTGATCACAGGCAGCATTTAGTGCTGTGCTGTTTTATAAAGCTCCCATTGGTTCAATATCTGTATTTATAAATCACTTCTTGAAATGTGCTTGTGGTGGCTTCAGCTGACACAGCAGTGAATTTAATGAACCCTCTCCTGTCCTCTCACTTCCTATTTTGACAGGAATCTTGAGAATATTGAAGCTAACCAAACTCCAGGCTTCATCTACGAGACAATGAGACTTCTCTCTTTCTGCATCACTGAGGTAGGACAGTGTTTCCCTGTTCTGTACATCCATAGCTATAAAACCCTCAACAATGGTACATTCAGAAATAGTATAACTTTTCTTATACGTTCTTAACTTATTATTCTGACTGATTTTGAAGTTCTGGATAGATAATGTGCAAATGAACCAGAACAAGACTTTGCAACAGCTCTCTCTAAGCGTAACACATTTAAGAATGTGAAGGGTGTAATTAAAACCAACCATGGATCAGGTGCTGTCCCCAGTATGGTGCTCGCTGCGAGGGAGCTGACATGGGTAATTGGGAAAGCTACCTCTCTGATCTTTTGACTAATGTGAACTCTATGATTCTGCAATGCCCACTCGTCAGTGAAATGTGTGATCTAAGCATACCTCATTATTGTTAACCAAAGGGCAGCTCACTCAGCCTAAGGGCTTTTCCTTTGATAGCAAACAAGACAAGCAACTCCTACCTAAACCAGATGGGCAAAAGCTGTGTTAGTGCTGCCACCCCTATATCAGACAGCATAGTTTAACTTCTGTAAATTCTACTGTTAGGCATAGTATTCTCAAAGTAGTCTGAACTTGCTACTTAGTAACTTTCATACATTTTATTTGAGTCTTATTATAGTAGTTGTTTTTCCCCTGCTGTGTAAAGTTCATGGATGCAAGTGTTCCACCTACTTAACGAGCTGTGGGCTATTCCAGTGGTCACTGACAGTACAGGGAAATGACAGTGTTGTTCACTTTCATGCTGATACAGAAAGCTTGGTCTCTGGAGGGGGGGGGGGGCATTTCTGCAAGCTGCTTGTACCCCAGTAGAGGATGTAATAACAGTTTCTTATTCTCTCCAAACGCTCATGAGTTTCGATATCTAACAGCGCTCCGAGTGCATAATGACTAAGACTGGGCTTTGTACCTGCAGGTTCCTGATTGATTTATTTATATATTTATTTATTTATTTTACATATTGGTTTCTATTCATTTGATCTTAACAGTGGAGGGTCTTGATACCACCATGTGACAGAAAAGCCCCAGTGTGCCGAAATCACACTTCAAACAACTGCAGTACTGTGCCTTCATCTCTCTCCCTGTACTCAAATGGAAATCTATTAATATACCTGATCTAGCCAGGTAGATTAGTTTCCTAATTTGACCAGTCATGGGACAGTTTTCCCCCAGATTATTGCCATTCTCAGGCCACTGAGCTGGGGCACACACCAACATTCAAATCCTAAAAAAAAAATTTAAAAAAGTTTTATATGTTGTTACTGAAAGGACAGACACTAAAGAAACTGACTTGTGCCGTGTGAGAGGTGTTAGTTGTCATAAGAGTCTTTTTTAGAATGATTTCAGTGATTTTAAGATCAATTAAATACACCCAGAAAATGTAGATTTTTCATGGTTGACAAATCTTGTACGATCTTACAATATGACACAACGATTCAATTAAACAGTTAAGGACATGGTTGGGGAAAAAAATACCTGAGCTAGAAGGGGCAGAGTTGCCGTCCTAGCTCTATACATTGACCGTTACTCCTCCTCCTGACCGTAAAATAAGATCTTGAGGATGAATCCACATTAGCGATATGTATGATGCCTTGCCTTGTGTATTCTGGTGGCAATACATTTCTTTCTAATGTGTGTTCTTTTTGTAGCTGCTTTTTGTACTATTGGAATGACTCCAGTAGTACCTGGGATATTGCTCTGATCACAAGCACAACTCTCCAAGCTTGCACACCTACAGGATGTGTTGCATGACAAAGATGTAGTACTGAAATCCTATAATGGATACACCAGTAGCAGGGCAATACTTTTTAAACAGTGTGTAAAACCAAATATATTGGTACTGTTTTACTGTGTGTGTGTGTGTGTGTGTGTGTGTGTGTGTGTGTGTGTGTGAATAAATACATAAATATGATACTAATGTATGCATTCAGTATTCATTTGTGTTGGTAGTATTGAAAAAAAAAACATTAAACATTTCTAGTTAGCTCAAATCAAGCAATTACTTCTGTATTTTATACAGCTGTCCTATTTTTATATATACATAAATACTGCATCATTTGATAAAATATCAGTTTATAGAAGTGTGATTTCTCCATTTATGGCTGCCTGTACTGTATTCTTGTTCTCCTAATAACTTTGCCAATGCGCTGCTGCCTTTTCTCAATAAAACTGTCGGAGACCCTGGCCTCCAGTGTGTTCAGCAAATCCTTTAAATACATACTTTATTCTGAGAATTTAAACCCTTTCAAAAGGAATGCTGAAATTCACAGTGATTTACTCTGAACACTTGGTGCCAAGGATGGCTCTGCACCTCATTGGGTGTAATGACTCTTTATTTTGTAGCACAGTGGCATCAGTAAAAGCTTAAACACTTTTATGATATACATGCTGCAGTAAGAGTATACTTATAGTACAGATGTGTTTGATTTAAGTCAAAGTCCTCTATAGCACTGTAGGTCTAAGTAATGTATTGCTTGTTTTGTGTTGCAGCTGAAGAGCATTGCAGGGGAGAATGGCCCGCTGGAGTCGGTGGTCCTGTATGGTGTGCACCTGTGTGAGTGTGTGTTCGACCCCTACCAGACCTGGAGGAGGCAGCTGACCGGGTAAGTGACGGCTGTGAGCTACCACCAATCTTACAGGAGAGCTAAACAAGCCTTTAGCTCCCCAGAACGACCACACTACTTTATCTAACTAAATGTGTATGGAAAATGTTATACAAGAGCATACTCAAGACCAGGACTGGTTAGCAGGGATTAGCCAGGAACTTTCCTCCTGAACCAACACATTGCATCTCTGATGCGTGGGGCCAGAATATTCCAACAGCGACGTGCTTCATGGAGCAAAGAGGAACACTTTCCCTTTGAACTGCCCAAGTCTGGGGTACTGAGTGTGATAACAAGTGCATACGATACAAAACAATTATGAACATCTGTTAGACCACATCACTTATTTCAGTGGTTTTCAAACTTTTTATGCCCTGTGCCCCCTTCCAAATAATCTAGTCTACCACGTACCCCCATCTGATGTACGGTAATAATTAGGGGTCTAACTAATTTGGTATTTTGCGGAAATCGGGAAATTGAGGGGTGACCGTGAAATTTTAGTCTTTTAGGGGCCACTGCATACCTGACTAGTACAGAGAAAAAGAAAAGAAACCTAAGTTAAATGAACTACTGCACTATATTTATATCAGGCAGTCAAAAATGACTTTTAGCAACAACAAAAAAAGTGTTTAGTGCAGTAGTCTGTTCGTGTTAATCAGCTGTAAAACCATTAAAGCTTGTTGATGGGCACTCGCTGTATGATATGAACACATTCAATAGGTCTGGAGTAGGGAGTCCAATTCCAGACACTTCCCAAGGGATTTTTTTATTTTTTTATTTTTTTATTTTTAATACCGACATTCCATTTTTGTAATAATAATATCATGCTTTTGCTTTTAGTAATAATTACCGGTGTGGAGGTGTAGGGTAATGCACTCACACGACAAAGTTCTTCAACAAATTAATTAGTAATGAAAAAGCACATACAAGCATTGCAAGTAAAGATAACAGTCGTGTCGCTCCAGCTCCAGCGCAGAACAAGTGAGTGATTTCACTGTCTAAGTAGGGCGGTCCAGCTGCCTGCTCAACTCAATAATACGGTTATTTAAAAACGTAAAGGTAGATAAAACACTGAACTGATTAAACTACTAACACTGAAGTCTTTGAGGGTTTTTTTATTATTATTATTATAGCCCACAGACTGCAGTCACCACCGCCTTGCTATTTAAATATGTAAGTTAGCCATGTGTGCGCTCAACGCTCACTCACTGTCAGAGTTGCCAAGACCTCTTATAATAAGCGGGATTGGGCTTGTTTTTTTGAGTCGCGAGTTGGAATTTGCATAAACGCCCATACTCTAACATGGGTTGGGCTGGTTTGGGCTTGTTTTGAAGAACAAGGTCGCTGTTTTTCTGTCAGAAATCTGGCAACCATGCTCACTGTCAGCAGCCAGCTGTATTCATATGTACACCACTACGGCTGTGGTTTTATTTTAAAGGAGATTCAACATTGTTGATTTGATTAAGTCACCAAGTACTACAATGTGGTAAAAATGCATTGTCTGCCATTACAGGATTTTTCTTGCGTACCCCTTGATGAGAGCTCACATACCCCAGTTTGAAAACCACTGACTTATTTGGAGCCTTGTCATTTTAGGACTTCAAAAACTAGAGCCATAAAATGAATGGATCCCCTGTAAAGGTGCCGCCTGTAACTATAATGTGCTCTGTTGCAGGGAGGTTGTGAGCGTGCAGGAGAGGAGCAAGTACAAGTTCTCACCCGTCTCACTGCCAGAGGAGTTCACAGCATTTTTCCACGGTAAGGAGCTCTGGGAGAGGGGACGGGAATCATCACCGCCCCGAATTCCTGTGTATGAGGGACTATTGCTAGAAGTGAGTGGATCCAGGTGCTGCATGTGTTGATATAACCCATACGCATATAACTCTGTTATATACTGGCTGGGCGAGTCAGGGGCTGTCTTGGAAGAACCTCTGGAGACAATCTGAGACATGCAGTAACTTATGAAACACCCTCCAATTAGGACTTGTGAAGCTCTGCAAAAACACTGAGTGGGTGTCGCTTCTGTTTTGTAAGTTAGCATTTACCAAGTGGGAATGTGTTGCCATTTCTTGGCAAGTCTTGACGGAGCAGCAGGGAGTGTGGAGTGTGGTGTGAAAGGTGTGAGAATGAGCCGGAGTCTCTGGAGAGGGAAGGGAGAGGCATGTGTGTCTCGATGATGTAACATTGATCAGGGATGGGACTCTTAGCGTTCTATTTATGGCAGGTTTTTCTCCTCCTTAGTCCATTCCTTTTTATTTTGATGTACGATAGCTCATGAAAACAGTGAAATGGAAACCCATTGTTGAAAGGTAAAGCTGTTCCTCATGTGGGTTGACAGTTTGGTGTCCTAAACGTGCACTTCTGCAATTCTTTGTCTATGTAAATAGTGCTGGGACAGATATTTGAATATCTAAACAAACACTGTTTGAAAGATATTCAGTGGCCTAGTGATCGTGTTTGTATTAATTCATATAACAGAATTTGTAAGTGACTATCAAAAAAATACAAAGGAAACCAGTACATGAATGGCATCTGAAATAAATAGCATGCATTCTACTATACAGAGCCTAATAGGTAACTTGCTGGGGTATATTTTACACCTAAGAGATGTAATATGGTTCTAGTTATACTTTTGTTTTCCAGTTAATTCTAAAATCAAAGTGTTAAATGTCTAAAACAATATTCAAGCGTGAAAAATCCTTGTTTGTCCTGGCACAAGATATAAAATGGCACTGTAATACTCAAAGCTATCATTTGAAAAGCATATGCAGGAACATTATCTGTTTATCAGGCTGTATCAGGAATCTTATCTGCACTCTGAAGTGGCAGGGAGGTGTGCTGCGCTGTTCAAGACCATCAAGACCAGTAGTGGCTCCTGACTTTAAGTGGAGAGGCTAAAAAAAATTAATTTATTTATTTACTTTTTATTATACACATTAAAACATACGTTTCAATAGGTACTTTGTAATTTAATAAGAAATGTAATACAGTAATAGTATAAGCAGCACATAAGGCAAGCAACAAAATAGAACAAAGACATTGTGGACTTACTTGATTGTTGACTCTTGAGTGATGTCATTTGTAGAAAAAATATTCTCTTTCCAGGCTTATACAGGCAAATGGAGATAATTTGTCCGTTGGTGCAATTCAGAGTCCTTGCACCATACAGCCGTCTCTCTGTCTGAGTTTATATTCTACCTCGGTCACCTGTTTCATAAGGGTCTGTCTCTTTCCTCCATCAAGGTTCATATTGCTATAATTGCCAGCATTCTACCTGGCTGGGATGGCCACCAGGTATGTTCTCATCCTATGATGTCTAGATTTATTAGGGGGATTAACCATCTAAGACCCCCCAATAAACACATTGTTCCACAATGGAACCTCAGCCTAATACTTAGGGGACCGCCATTTGAACCCATGGCCACATGTGAACAGACGTTCCTTAAGTCGAAAACAGCATTTGTAGTCGCTGTAACATCAGCAAGAACAGTAGGTGACTGTAACAGGGGAGGTCTGGACTGATTATTTGGCACGTCCGTATTACTGCAGGTAGAGGACAGCAGTCTCGTGGGATCCGCCTGTCGGTCATGGCGATGACATGGAGAGGTGGGGAAGAAGGTGTGTGTGCTTTCCCTCTCTCTGAGTGACTGAGGGGCGGGCCTTGGGAGACTGCTCGGCTCATAAGATCTGGCTTGGTTGTGCGCTCGGGTGGCCGTGTTGGGGGAAGTACAGTGTCGCTGGCAGAGGAGGCCAGTGTGAAACAAGGAGCAGGCGAGCCCGGCTGAGGGGACAGCCTTCGTAAAATAATTTACAAAGTAAAGAAATAATTACCCACCAGAGGGGTGGGTAGATATCTGGGGAACCCTGGCCAACCCCAGTGTATAGGCACAGCTGAGTGTAGGACGGAGACCCGTGCTGACCGGCTTAGCGGCAGTGGGGGCACTGCATAAGCAGCACTTTTGTTTGTAGTTTTATTACTGTGTTTTATTTTCCCTTTTTCTTTCGCCTTCTGTTTTCATTATTACTTTTGAGCACTTGAAGGTGCTTACAATTGCAAATGTATTTGCTTACAATTGTAAGTCGCCCTGGATAAGGGCGTCTGCTAAGAAATAAATAATAATAATAATAATACCTGTGTTGGTAACCTCGTGGTCCTGGTTTACTGTTGGCAGTATCCAGACCACGGACAACAGCGCCCTCTGCGGGCTAAACTAAATAAAACAATTAATAAGAAAAATAAATAAATCTGGGCACCTGTGCGGTGTTTCCAAATAAAATCTTCTGTCTCCCGTGTCAGTGAATACCCCCACCCTTCCACACGTGGTGTTAGCAGTGGGATTCACTGGCACTGCCCACACAAAGCAGTGCAAAACCAGGGGGCAGAATGGATCCCCAGCAGTTCACCACCTTAATGGATCTCCTGCGGGAAACCCTTACTGCGGTGGTGCAGGGGAGTGCAAGAGCTGCGGGGCCAGACCCATGGCTACAGCAGCCCACGAAGATGACGGCAGAGGATCGGCCAGAAGCATACCTGGAGGTATTTGAGGCGTTGGCGATCTCTGCGGGTGGGCCCTGAGCAGTGGGCAAGCTACCTCCTGCCCCAGCTGACTGGGGAGGCGCAGGCGGCGAGGACCCTGGATCGGCGGCAATGATGGAGTACCCCACGCTGAAAGCTGCCATCCTCAACCGCGTGGGTGCGACTCGAGGAGGCTACCGCCGCAAGTTCAGGGAGGAGAACTTCTGGCGGAGGAACACCCCAGGGCCATCGGCGCATCGTTTGCAGGATTACGCGCGGGATGGCTGAACCGGGAGCCACCACCACTGCCAGGCTGGTGGAGGTAGTGGTGGTCGAGCGGTTCCTGCAGTGCTTGCCTCCGGAACCTCGGGTGTGGGTGCAACGGCAGGCACCCGCCACCCTGGAGTCGGCGATCCAACTGGCAGAGCAGTACCAGGCAGCGGAACCAACGCCCGCTAAGCTGCCTGGAAACCGAGCTACACCAGCATCACCCCCTCTACTGGCCCCAGGGAGGGCGAAGGGACTGGGGGGGAGGGGTAGCAAAGTCTTTGGACGGAGTGTGGCGGTGGGAGCTCCCGGCCCGAGAACTGGGGCAGAGTGGGGTCACCCACGGGCTGCTGCAGTGTTGGACCGGGGTCTCGCGCGGCCACCCTCCTGTTGAGCCCCTTTGATGGGTCCTGCTGAAGCTTCCTGGCGAGAAACCAGTTCACTGATGTGTGGAACGAGCTGGGAGGTGAGCCACATCGACGGGGATTGCCCCGCTATGGGATGTGATGTCATTCGACCAGGTAAGACTGTTCCAATCCATCAGTCACTCCAGCAGACGGGCCGCTAAGAATGAGGGCTGGCAATGGAGGGAGTCCGAGAAGTATCAGGTGGGGGCGATTGGTGAAGAGACTGGGGGGGAGGCCGCGGAGTCAGCGCAGGGGTCCGGCTCTGCTGCCTCCGCTCAGGACCGACCGGATCCCGAGCTGGAAGCCATGGTAGCTGATTTTTTAGCTCGTTCCCGTGACTTCCGACTCGAGCAAGGGCGTGACGACGTGCTGAGCAGGCTCTTTGACCAAGCAGCGGTGGTTAATGGTCGTGTGGTCGAGCCCAGACGTGCCACCACGTACCCTCACTTTGAAATTGATCGAGACCTTTTGTACCGTGTTGAAAAATTACCCCAGACAGGGGAAGTGCGTCACCAGTTGCTCATTCCTCAGCCCTTTAAGGAGGATTTGTTGCAGCTTGCTCACGCTATTCCCTGTCTGGTCATTTGGGAAGGGACAAGACTAAAGCGAGGCTCGTGACACGGTTCTATTGGCTGGGGCTGGATGGTGGCGTCAGGCGTTTTGCGAGCGCTGTGGGGAGTGTCAGAAAGCTAGCCCTAGAGCGTCCCACGAGCTCCCCTGGTGCCATTGCCCCTAGTGGAAGCTCCGTTTGAGCGTATTGGAGTAGATATAGTGGGACCGTTAGAAAGGAGTGCGGCAGGATACACACACCTATTGGTCATTTTGGATTATGCTACGCGTTATCCAGAGGCCATTCCCTTCCGATCTGCGTCTGCTAAATCTGTTGCCAACGAGCTTGTGAAGGTTTTCTCCCGGGTGGGGATCCCCAAAGAAATACTGACCGACCAAGGCACCAACTTTATGTCCCGGCTAGTCCGCGGAACATGTAAACTTTTGGGGATTAAGACCATTAGGACCTCGGTTTTCACCCCAGACTGATGGTCTTGTGGAGCGTTTTAATAAGACCCTCAAAAACATGTTGCGCAGATTTATTAGTAGTGGCGTGCGTTACTGGGACCAGCTGATTCCTCCCCTTCTCTTTGCTATCAGAGAGGTACCCCAGGCTTCCACGGGTTTTTCGCCATTCGAGTTGCTGTATGGTCGGAGACCCCGGGGTGTGCTCGATCTGGTCAGAGAGATGTGGGAGGAACAGCAGGACAATTCGACCAATACTGTCCGGTATGTGTTGGACCTGCGCAAACGTCTTGAGTCTGTGGGGAAAATGGGCACATGACAATTTGCAGCAGGCTCAGCACAGACAGGAGACCCAATATAACAGGGGGGCCCGGTTGCGCACATTTCAGCCGGGGGATAAGGTGCTTCTGTTGTTACCCAGTTCTGAGTCCAAACTTCTGGCGATGTGGCAAGGGCCGTTTGAGGTTACACTCCGGGTTGGGACGGTGGATTATGAGATCTGCCAGCCAGAGCGACGGAGAGAAAAGCACATTTACCATGTAAACCTATTGAAACCTTGGTTACAGTCGGAGGCTTTGTTAGCGGCGCAAGCAGATGACGTCGCCGACCTGGGACCTGATCTTTCTGTGTTGGCGAAACAGGGGTCGGTACAGATTGCAGATAATCTGACACCAACCCAGAAATGTCAGGCTCGGGCGCTGGTGGCGGAATTTCCTGATGTGTTTTCTCCGTCCGGGCAGACTCGAGTAGCCCACCATCACATTGAGACTGAGCCGGGGGCGCTAGTTCGCCAGAGGCCGTACCGCATACCTGAGCGCAAAAGGCAGGTAGTAAAGGCGGAGATTGACGAGATGCTCGGACTGGGGGTAATAGAGGAGTCCCAAAGTGACTGGAATAGTCCAATTGTTTTATTGGATAAGCCGGACGGGTCAACTCGATTTTGCATTGACTTCAGGCGAGTTAATGAAAAATCGAAGTTTGACGCTTATCCCTTGCCCCGGGTAGATGAGTTGCTGGAGCGTCTTGGCACGGCTCATTTTATGACGACACTGGATTTAACGAAGGGGTACTGGCAGATACCCCTGACCCCAGAGTCCAGAGAGAGGACGGCGTTTCCGACTCCCTTCGGGTTGTACCAATTTAGGACCATGCCCTTTGGGTTGCACGGAGCACCAGCCACTTTTCAGCGGATGATGGACCGCATTTTGCGGCCCCATCAGCAGTACGCCGCTGCTTACATAGATGACGTGGTTATCCACAGTGAGGACTGGCCGAGTCATCTGTGTAAAGTAGCGGCGGTGCTGCAATCCTTGCGGGAGGCTGGGCTCACTGCTAACCCAAAGAAATGTGCCATTGGGAAGAGTGAGTCGGAGTATTTGGGGTATCGCGTAGGGAGTGGCCAGATCAGACCGCTGATTGCTAAAGTGAAAGCCTTGGCTGACTGGCCGGTCCCTACAACCAAAACCCAGGTGCGCTCTTTCTTAGGACTAGCGGGCTATTACAGGAAGTTCATCCCGAGCTTCGCCACGCTCGCTGCTCCTTTGACAGACCTCACCAGGAAGGCTGCCCCAAATACGGTTCAGTGGACGGAGCCGTGCCAGAGAGCCTTTCTCGCTTTGAAGCGAAGGCTGTGTAGCAAGCCAGTGCTATGCAGTCCTGATTTTAGTAGGAGGTTCACCCTGCAGGCGGATGCGTCAGAGACAGGTCTCGGGCGGTGTTGTCTCAGGAGGTGCGGGAAGCGAGCACCGGTCCTGTATATCAGCAGGAAGCTCCTTCCCGCGAGAAAACTATAGTACCATCGAGAAGGAGTGTCTAAAATGGGCAGTCGAGTCACTCCGGTACTACCTCCTGGGGCGACACTTCACCCTGATTACGGATCATGCCCCTTAGCATGGCTTCACCGGATGAAGGATAACAACGCCAGAATCACGCGGTGGTACTTGGCCTGCAGCCCTATGCCTTCAGGGTAGTCCACCGAGCAGGGAAACTGCATCAAAACGCAGATTTTTTCTCTCGGGAAGGCATTGGGTTGTAGGATTTTCGAATGGACCGGTGGTGCCATTCTGAGGGGGAGGATGTGTAACAGGGGAGATCTGGACTGACTATTTGGCACGTCCGTATTACTGCAGGTAGAGGGCAGCAGTCTCGTGGGATCCGCCTGTCGGTCATGGCGACGACACGGAGAGGTGGGAAAGAAGGCGTGTGTGCTTTCCCTCTCTCTGAGCCTCAGTTTTAACCAAAGGTGGTAAATGAGTTTCATTTAGAACAAGTGGTAATGTTTCTGGATTTTCACCCAAAACCTCACAAATCTAAGGAAGAGGCCAGACTTCACCTGATTGATGTCCAGAGAGCTTTATATTTTTACATTCACAGGACCCGTGATATCAGACCAACAGAACAACTATTTATCTCTTGACTCACAAACCTAGGGCAAACCAGTTTCTAAACAAACAATTTCAAACTGGATTACTTCTTGCATTTTTTTTCTTGATAACAAATCAGCCCCAGGATCCATCTAAGCCCACTCAATGAGGGGAGTGGTTACTACTTGGGCAAAACTAAAATCTGTCCTGATACAGGACATCTGCAATGTTGCAACTTGGGCCTCCTTGTAGACTTTTATTAAACATTATAATTTAGATTTGTCTTGCTCTAAACCTACTTTTGCTCACTCAGTGTTATCTGTGGCATCCTCTACTAATATGTAACCTTTGTGTACTTGCTTTGGTATAGTTCACACTGCGTGGAGCTCATCAGACGAGGTAAGAAGACAAAGATTACCTGTAATATGGTTTCTTCATAGGATGATGAACTCCACTCACCTATATCCCACCCTCCTTTCTCACTTTTCTTTTTTTACTGTCTTATTTTTCGAAATTTGGACAATGCTTATTTGAAGGGGGTTTTATGGGGGAAGGATACCTACTTTGGTGCCAAAAAGGACTATATTGCAATGATCTCTGGGATAGAGATCTGTTTTGTTCTCCTGACCCAAGCAAAATGGAGACCAGGAGTTAACTCTGTGTGGAGTTCATCATCCTACGAAGAAACCATATTGCAGGTAATCTTCGTCTTATTTCATATTCAATATCTCTTCACATTCTTTTCCATGTACAATTAAGTGCTGTAAACGTGCAGTCTTATAGATGTTGCGGTAATTAATAAAATTGATTGTCTTAAAATAACTTTTCTGATTAGTTACACACCACTCCAGATTGTTTAATCACGTTTAAGAAATTAAACATAAACTTAATACACCCTCTTTGAATGCTGTGCTGTGCCTGTTCTATGAAAGGGTCGTACGCTAGTCCACTTATCGAAAAACACCACTCGGTTCCACAGAAATGACTCGGCCAAGAAACAAGGGCAGAAAGACCAAGAAACAAGGGCAGTCCATAGCTGTGAGGGGAACTGTGAGTCTGTCTGTAGCCAGTGCTACTTTGCTCTTTCTAGAGCACTGCACACCAAGAGCGCAGATGGTCCCTCATATTTCTGTGCGTTATTATCCCTGGGTGCAATGGATCAATATCCCAGGGAAGGTGTGTGGTGGAGATGTCCTGGGTATGCCACACTTCTACTTTTTCAGAACTGCTCATGGCAATAGTGTGTGATCTTCGTATGCGCAGTCCTTATTTCAAGTATGTCAAAGGCACGTCTCTTTGTGCAGCACACTTTATTTTTTATGTTCTTTTCAACTGCGTCCCAAAAGCTGAGCTGATAAGAGTTGAAGTCTGCCCTCATTACCCTTTTAGCCGGGCCTAATTCTTGAGAAAGTTGTTAATAGTGTCAGTTTCTCTGGAGCTCATTTCTAATTGGCTCCGCTCCTGCCAGCTGCTCAGAACTCAGAATTTATTACCTCCAGTCCTGGCGGGAGCTCTGCGCTAATAACATGTTTGATCAGTGACATGTGAATCTGTGCCAGACCCTGGTTACCACTAATAGTGGACTACCTTACCAAAGATAACATTAGATAGTCCAAGATCAGTGGTAATCGAGATTTGTGATACCAACCGATTTACATAGTTGATGATATTTCATACCAGTTTCAAAATTGGTCTTGTTATCCAGCGTAGTGGTCAGAAAATGGGCCTCACGGCTGTGCTTTACAGTGCATTGAGGTCTGCATGTTTTCTACAATAGACTGGCGGCATTGTGATATTGAGACACTCACTTTAGAGTTTAATTCCCAACCGCATAGATGATTCACTAAACTGTTTTTTTTTTTTTGAGGAGTGCACAATGGATCTTGTTGATCTTAATAACATCACAGCATCACCATCACACTTGACATTACCTGACATCATTTGCTGGCAGTTTCAAGGAAAACAAGCCAAAGGTTGGATGAGCCACGGATACTGAACTGCCCGCTTTGAACCTAAAGTGGTGGGTCCTACTAGCGCAGGGCTGAGGCAAACTGACAGTGTGTCCGTCTGTATCACTGGGTCAGTACTCTGGGAGATCCTAGCTGTGCTGTGTGGTTTTCTCTGGTGACTCAATGCACTGGGTGAGCAGCAGTAAACACACAGCCAAAGAGAAAGACACAGGAACAAGGATCACTCTGCCCTTTTAATAGAAGGCATATTTTGAATTCCTTGGAGCTGAACTGTTCCATGCATAGATCTGTCCGAATCTACACTCCACATCCCTCGCTAGGCGCTCCCATATTGTGATGCTGAGACCGATTATTATTATTATTATTATTATTATTATTATTATTATTATTATTATTATTATTATTATTATTATTTATTTCTTAGCAGACGCCCTTATCCAGGGCGACTTACAATTGTAAGCAAATACATTTCAAGTGTTACAGTACAGGTAATACAATAAGAGCAAGGGTAATACAATAAGAGCAAGATGTAAGTGGTGCAACAATTAATTGATGCATCGATTTATTGATCATCTGTCCTTAAATTTCCCGAGCTTTGATTACATATTGGTGAATCAATGCATCAAATTAGAACCCAGTTTGAAGTCTCCCGTTGCCAGTTTGCATTAAAACCTTGAGTGCTAGTACGGCAGAGAAACCACGTCGGCGCTTTGCTAGGATACACACTTTAGGCCTCTACATTCGCGCTGGACAAGCCAAATCAGAAGTAGACCTATTGTATTCACGTTTTCTTGATTTAAAAATTAAGACAATACTTTTTTTTTCTTTCAAAATGGAAGAAACTGTCAAAGATTGGTAATGGGCAAAGGAAAGGGAGTACTGTAGTTAAATTAGTCAGGATTTGTGAAATTTAATTAAAATGTTTTGCTTTGCTTTGGACATAAAATGTTAACATTAATGAACAATGATAGTTCAGATAGAAATGACTTCTGTTAAAATATAGTATTTTTTTATCCCGTTCACAACTGCAACCCCCCAGCGACTCGGGAAACGGAGGCTGAAACACACATCCTCCGAATGACGGATTGGTGTTCCTGCCAATCCGTCATTTTTCACACTGCGGATCCACAGCGAAGCCACCAGACCTATACTGCCGGAGGACAACACAGATCTGAATGGCTCCACTGCAGACCCGCAGGCGCCTTATCGGCCACAGGGGTCGCTGGTGCGCGGTGAACCGTGGATTGCCCTGCCAACCTAAGCCCTCCCTACCCGTGCAGCGCTCGGCCAGTGTCGCCGCCCCTAGGAACCCCCGGTCACGGTTGGCAATGACATAGCTTGGATTGCTATGCACGCATATTTTCAGTTGTTAAAAACTCAAGTCGTCAAGTCAAAAACAAAAAAAAGAATGTCTGCTCTTTATTTTGAGAAATAAAACGTAAATGCATTGATTCATCGTTGAGAAATGCCTATACGATAATCAAATAAGAAATTAGGTTGCCGATTGCTCCACTAGTCATTTTCCCTAGTTTCCCTCGAGATTTCTGGTAAGATCATTATTTGACAGGCATGCTAATTTTACCCGGAGCTTCTGAAAAGCGTGCACAGCACAACACTAATGTGCATCCACCACCTCAACCTTTAGGAATCTTTGCAGAAGGATTATTTTGGATAATGATCTATTGTAGAAATATGTTGTGAATATTATAAAGGCTACCCCTTTAGGCACAGTCCCCTATTTAAATGGCCTCTTGCATGATGCTGTTTTTATTTGGTGTGGGCAGTATGTTAAATATGAGAGATGTAACTGTAGGAACATCCATGTGATGGTCCATGAAACTACTTTTGACATGTGGCATTGATTTAAATTGAATCTCATGATGCCTGTTCTTAGAATTAGACTCTGCCGGGGCTTTTAAAAAGCACTTAAACCACTTCAGTCCTGGGAAATATGAAATTGATAGTGTTTTAATTTCAGAGGAAGTCTTATTTGTCAGGCGACCAGCCACAGATAATGCTAATGGAGTGTATTGAACACTTTCACCCTGAAGCATCCCCAGGTGTTGAGCCATACACACACGGGTGAAATAAGCAATGATTCTAGCAGCCCACATTCATATTGAAGAGGTCTTGTGATTGTTTGTTTCTATTTTGAGTGCAGTGCTGTTCTGTACTGAATGCAATTTGTAGTGGATGGAATTTGTAAACCAATGCTAGTGACATTCCCTCAAGTCACCCAACTGGTTATGTCTGTTTATTCCCCAACGGGGAAATTAATATACCTAGTGGTAGGAATATAATGGAGGCTCGCATCCATGTATACCTGCCAGCCTAAGATTAAATTTGGTATGTGTATTTTATTGGTACAAGTTCTGACCTCCAATTGGCTAGAGTAATGAAGACTATATCTTCTGCTTGGACAGTTTTTAAACTTTTTACTTAAAAGTTATTCAACATTCATTAAAAAATAATCTATCACAGTAGTGACTTGTATACAAGTTGTAAGAATTTCCATTACCCAGAGTAATTGCAGGAGTAATTGCATTCAGCCAGTCTCTAAATGAGGTCTTCTTCCGCTTCCACAGAGAGCTTCAAGGACAGTGAGAATCTGCCAGAGATCCTGAGGGTGCGATTGGTCCATCTGTACGGTGCTATCATCAGCGGCTGCAAGGTACCCCGCTTCTCTTTGTAGAGTTCAGTCTGTATGGAGATTTGACGGATAAGGCTGACGGATAAGGCTCCATTGAGCTCTGTGAATGTCTGTCTTGTTTTTGTGTTTTCTTTTGTAGCAAGACCGCAGTACTTCCCATTGTGCATGGCACAGAATTTATATTTGTATTTAAGAATATGATGATGTATAATGAATTAAGAGATGATTGACAGAATTTAAGAAGACCGTCAGACTGCAGGGACTGAAAGCCTGTTTCCAGCATTTTAGTCCTAAACCTTCCTTGTATATTGACACTTGAATGTCAAAATTTCAAAAGGGCTTGTTGTTGAGTTAACCGGTTACATTGCCTAAGCGTTTGGCTTCTCTTCTGTACAATAAAACCTACCATGCCCAAGGCACATACAGTGCTGTGAAAAAGTATTTGCCCCCTGTCTGATTTTCAACATTTTTGCACATTTTTCACATTGTATTTGGTCAGATTTTTTTGTGGGTTGTAGTAGTATATAGAGGGAGTCTGAGAGAAAAAATGACACCAAAGTTTGGTGCTTCTTTCATTTGTTTGGTGTGCAAGGTAATCAAACATGCAATCTTCAGGTGTGAAAAAGTTATTGCCCCCCACTCAGCACAATTAAAGGGATAATTAGGGTCAGCTGTTTGAGGACTTTGGTTAACAACCAGGCCAACCATCAGGGTGAAGTTGTCAGCACACAGGTTCTAGAGGCATATCATGCCATGAACAAAAGAAATTCCTGAAGACCTCCAGAAAAAAGTTGTTGATGCCTATCAGTCTGGAAAGGGTTACAAAGCCATTTATAAGGCTCTGGGGCTCCACCTAACCACAGTCAGAGCCATATTGTCCAAATGGAGAAAGTTTGGGACAGTAGTGAATCTTCCCAGGAGTGGCCGTCCTGCCAAAATCTTTCTAAGAGCAAAGCGTAAAATCGTCCAGGAAGTCACAAAGAACCCTAGAACAACATCCAGGGATCTGCAGGCCTCTCTCGCCTCGGCTAAAGTCAGTGTTCATGACTCCACCATCAGAAAGGCACTGGGCAAAAATGGGATTCATGGTAGAGTAGCAAGGCAGAAACCATTGCTCACTAAGAAGAACATGAATGCTCATCTCAAGTTTGCCAAAAAGCACCTGGATGATCCTCAAGAGTTCTGGAACAATGTTCTAAGGACAGATGAGTCAAAAGTGGAACTTTTTGGCTGACATGGGCCCCGTTATGTCTGGCGAAAACCAAACACTGCATTCTACAGTAAGAACCTCATACCAATGGTCAAGCATGGTGGTGGTAGTGTCATGGTTTGGGGATGCTTTGCTGCATCAGGACCTGGAAGCCTTGCCATCATTGAAGGAACCATGAATTCTGCTCTGTATCTACAGTAGACTGTCAGGCCATCCGTCCGTTAGCCGAAGCTGAAGCGCAGCTGGGTCATGCAGCAAGACAATGATCCAAAACGCACAAGCAAGTCTACATCAGAATGGTTGAAGAACAAGAAATTTAAAGTTTTGGAATCACCTAGTCAAAGTCCAGACCTAAACCCCATTGGGATGTTGTGGCAGGACCAGAAACAAGCAGTTCATGCTCGAAAACCCACATGTCACTGAGTTGAAGCAGTTCTGCATGGAGGAGTGGGCCAGAATTCCTCCACGGCGCTGTGAGAGACTAATCAATAACTACAGGAAGTGTTTGGTTGCAGTTATTCCTGCTAAAGGTGGCGTAACCAGTTATTGAGTCTAAGGGGGTGATTTACTTTTTCACACGGGGGCATTGGTTGTTGCATAACTTTCTTTAATAAATAAATTAAATATGTATCAAATTTTTGTGTTATTTGTTCACTCAGGGTCCCTTTTATCTAATATTAGGATTTGGTTGAAGATCTGATAACATTCAGTGTCAAAAATATGCAAAAATGCAGAAAATCAGACAGGGGGCAAATACTTTGTCACAGCACTGTAGGTTACAAACTATAAAGCTCACTCTTGAAGCTATTTGACACAATGTGCAATCACTTATAAAATACAAACAGTGCAACATGAAAACATGCAGGGGTTTTATCTTGGTGGCAGGAGCTTAAGTGATAAAATAGTATTGTTTCTCACGCTTCCTTGTCATTATTGTGTCAGGAAATACTCTCAACAAATTCATATAGCAGTGGTGTAGGTGAACAAGGTGTAATTAATACCCTGTGGAGAAGGAGGAAGGGCACTGCGAGGATGTTCCAGTCTGGATTTGAGTATCGCCTAATTTTCCAGGAAGTTCATTTGCATGTGTAAGTTGATAGGAAAATGTATGCTTGCAGGTTGAACCTTGGACAAAGAAGCGTCTGTATTCATTCACATTTCAGACCTGGTGGTGATCTGAATTCAAACACAAGCAAGCACTCTCACACAAGCAGCTTCATTGGTGCCTGATATTTAAACATCAGCTGCCACCTGGCCCATGGTAGGATTGTTTTAAACCTGAAACAGGAAGTCAGGTACTTTCATCAGATATTGATGGAAGTTTGCAGAAAGAATTGCGGTTTTAAACTAGGGGGAATTATCTTGAAGTATTTACTTCCGTTTGTTGTGCAAGTCCAGACATTATTGTCTTGTGGTTGGACATTTGTTGTTGAGTGTGTTTATGTTTCTCATAGAGTAATGCCCTGCTGGCCATCGTCCCCTCATCAGTGGGTGACCTCATGAAGGTCCTCAGTTCCTGCTGTTGCACAGGTAACCAGGAGATGAAGGACCCCCGGCTGCTGCAGCTGACCCTGAAGTGCCTGACTGCCATGATCCACTTCCTGCACGCCAGCAACCTGGACCAGCGGCAAGTGGACATCAGAACCGTGCTGGACAGCTACTTCCGAGTCCTCAACTCAGACCGCCTTGGTGCTGGGGCTGGGGCTGGGGAGGGGGAGGCAAGCGACTGGGAGGACCGGCTTATCACCCTCCGCACCAGTATGCTCAGTGAGTCCCACACCAGCCAGCCTTGTGCGCGAGCCCAGTTATTTCTAAGGACAAGGGACACAGAGGCTCTAGTAAATATCCGACTGTTCCGACCAGCAAACATACAGTATAGTGCAGTGATAATGTGCAAGCATGCACTGGCCTCCTCATCTTTACTACCACCAGTTTGTTCATGGGATATATACCGCTGTGTATATATGGTATAGAAGTGTGCAAAATAGCATTTTTTAAGGAATAAAGGACAAGGGTCTATAATATGGGATTTTTTCCTAAAAGTGAAGTAAAAAAACTAAATATATTTACTATTGAACTTCACCTTTAATGGAACTACCATTATTGACTATTGCCACATTCTTGTTTTTTCCCCATATGTATCAAATGCTATGAAGGCCCACAAGTGCAAATCTGCTCATGTTAAGTAATGCTTTGAGTTGATGCAATACAGCTGCTCACTCCCATAGCTGTGATATGTGCACATAGCAGTATTACTTGCAAAGGTTTTGTGTAATGGACTGATCTTATTTGTGTATGTGCTTGTTTTGTAGGTGCCATCCCAGAGATGTTAAACTGCGCCGATCGGCCGGTTCTTCAGGCCATATTTCTGAATAACAACTGTTTCGAGCACATTCTGAGACTGATACAGAACAGCAAGGTGGGGTGGAGCTGTGTGTGTGTCTGTGTGGACTGTGAGTACAGTCCTATAGAGCCACAAAAAGACTTATGCTATGGCTACATTTTCCTTTATTATACATGCTGTACGGTGTTCGTGTTTTAAAATGTTTTAAGATTATTAAAGGAATAACTATAACCCCTTTTCTTTTGAATTTTAAAGGTGTCCCCTAATAGGCAGGGAGTTGTATTCAGTGAATCTAAACACCCCCGTCCTTTAAGTCACTAAATAGGATCCTCCTGGTATTTTACATATATTTACAGATTGAAATACACTAAGGAGACTCGCTCGCACTTTCAGGTGTTTTGATTTTCATAACCTTTTGTACAGTGTTTAGATCGTCCGTAGTCTAGATCAATTGAACAGACAATAGAATTATCAAGGGCTCTGGAGTACGAGGCCCCTGCCGGAATTCAAGAGCACTTCCAATGACTGGAAACGGCTTGATTTAGAGGCTCCTCGGCTATGATGAGGAAATGAAAACATATCACATCACAGTTCTCCTAAAATAGGAAGTAAAACCGAATGTAGTAGAAAACCGCACTGTTTTAGTGCTATTAATAAGGTTAATAAATCACCCCTGGGGGGGATGAAACTCCAGCAGAATCCATGTAGGGTTATTCCATTGATTTTATATTGACCCCTATTTCTCTGTAAGCATCAGGCACTTGGATTAAAGGTTTTTACTAAAACAAGTCAGAGGAGAGAAAAGTACAGCCTCTTAATACTGCATCATCTACATGTGACGACTCGGGCTCTGCAGTAGAAAAACAACAAGGCTCCTCCTATCTCTCCTGACCCAGCCCTGCGCGGCTCAGTTGTACAGTGGAAGAGGTACAGTGGGCCTGGAGTTGAGTGTGTGGAGAAGGCAGGTGTCTTTTATATGGGTACAGAGGATTGTACACTAAATATTTGCAGAACATGTTTAATTTTTCTGTCTTATAACTCCAGAAGAATTTAAGGTGAAAGTGCTTTGCTCATGTTGTGTGTATCTGTGTCTCTCTCTCTCTCTCTCTCTCTCTCTCTCTCTCTCTCTCTCTCTCTCTCTCTCTCTCTCTCTCTCTCTCTCTCTCTCTCCTTCCCCTGTGTCTCTATCTCTTCTGTAACAGCTCTATGTGAGCAACAGGTGTAAGATGGAGTGCAATGGTGCATATGATCTCACCGCTCAGTTACTGACAGAAATTGATATCAACCAGGTATTAATCTGCTCTACCCCCCACCCCCACCCCCACCCCCCACCTGTCACAGAACACTGCTGTTAGCTGGAAACTCTCTGACCTCCCTTCAATTGAGACTAGTACCAACATCTTCTGTCTCTCTGCAGGCTTCAGTTTTCCCAGTCTCTGTGGAATGCAGATTTTAGAACTGCAACACACACAGAGTATAATATGAAAATTGTGCAGAGGTCACAGAACATCTGGTTTGTGTAAGCCTAAAGGTTGGTTTATACTTCTCTCGCAGACAAAAGACATATGTCAGCTGCAGACACTTCTATAGGTGCGCCAGAAGGACTGAAGCACCCCCGAGTTCGCAGACTTTTTGACGCAGCAAAGTGGTCGTAGCTGTCGATCATACTTTCAGCCAGTCTGTGTTACTGCCGGTGTCGACTTGTGACTAGGGTTGCCAACAGGCTCCACAATCCCGCGACACTTTGAGACAGGATTTTAAAATTGCCTGTCTCATGAATGAAGTGAATGTAAATTGGCTCATGTATATTTTTATGAGCAGCAAACAAGTAAAACTGATCACCTGTTCTCCATACTGCCTCCGATCAGACGTATTGAACAGCTGAGCAACGCTACTGATTTGATGGGGAAAGTAATTGCATAAAGAAAATAAATAGCGATGTTAAATTATTAGTGACTCAAATATATAAAAAGAATAACAATTATACAAATAAAAATACATTGTATTCATTATTATTGTTATTATTATACAAGTGGTTGCTGCGCATGGTAGCCTATGTAAGCACCAATATTCATTTTAGCAAAGGTTAATTTACGCTTTAATTTCATTCAGTTTGATTTTGTCAACCTCATCTGACTCTGTACGTTTTGCGGTCGCAGACGCACAAGAAAAGGCCGTACGACTTTTCAAAAAAGACGCAGCTCGCGGCTGTGCGGATGATGTCATTTCAACTGTCGGAGACCACTGACTGAGACCAAAAATTGGGTCGCAGTCGGAAGTATAAACCAGCCTTAAGACAGCGCTAGCTAGGAGAAAAGTAATAGGTCCGTTTTATTAAGGTTACTATATCTATTAAAAAAGCAGACTAAAATAATAAAATAATAAAAACATAAAAAGCTATTGGAGATTTTTCTTATTTAATGTTAGTGGGATAAAGATACTTTCATTGAATATTCATGAGAAGTTGGTGATCACATGTCAAGAGAGTCCTGCTGATGCAGCTGCTGTGTTCAGGTGGTGGCGTATTCTCTTCTCTCTCTCCTCTCCTATCCCCCGAACGGGGAAGACCTTCCGATAGTGCCACTTCCCTGCATGAAGCTTGTGTTATATATATATATATATATATATATATATATATATATATATATATATATATATATATATATATATATATATATATATATATATCTTATTTTTTAAGTTTTTTTTTCTTTTTTTTCAGTTTTGATATGCTGTTTAGGAATGTGGTTAATTAAACATGTTTTGAATTGAGCGATAATGAAAAGCATGGACCTGGTGTGAGGTAGTGATGTGTGGTGGTATGCTGCTGGGTTTACTCAAGGGGGGTAGTGGTGTAGTCAAACTCAACATAGGCTGGGATTTCGTTTGGGCGTCGCTTTACAGTAGACCTCCAGGAAACCAGAGCGTGGGGTGCAACCATTCCAAATGAATTGTCTAACCTGGAGCTGTGTTTCCACAAGCCAGGCTGAGTAGACGTGGGTAGCAGCAGCTTGCCATTTAACCACAAATGTGCTATACATAATGATTGTGGTGCAATTGTAACCCATTTTGGTCATCACTTCAGTGCCCCACAGACATGAGGAGTGTGGCAGAAGGCTTGCCTGCTGAAGAGAGCATGTGGAAACAAGGTTTTTTAAAACTAGGACATTTCTCTCTGCGTGTAAAGCCTGAACAAATACAGCTATGGCCAAAAGTTTTGCAGCACCCTGTAGAATTAACTAATTTTTCTTCATAAAGTCGAATTGAACATGTTGATTAATGTTAACAAAAAATAGAAAAATGTGACATTTTGAAATCTAACATGAAATACTGTACTACTGGTATGGCTATTATTGACTTTTGCAATATCATTTTGTAGTTGTTTTTTTTTTATTTCATGATATTAAGTAAAAGATCTAAGTTATGTTCATATATTTTTTTTGTTTTGTTTTGTTTTTAATTATGTCTTAATCCTAAAATTCTAGGTGATGCAAAACGTTTGGTCATATCTGTACAGTGTTTCATTTGACAGTTAAGGACTCTTGTTCTTGTCACAACTTTCATTCCTGGTTCAGTACGCACTGGGAAAGCACCAAGAACACCAGAACCAGCTGACCTGCAACATATACTCATGTAGAGAGTAAGGAACAAGCAGGTGCAATTCAGATACTGGTTCTATACTGCATTATATAGTGATAGTGCTCTGGAGGTCTACTGTGGTGGGCGGAGGGATCCTGGCCACATCAGGGTTTTTTTTTTGTGTTGGTTTCAATCAAGGTGTTTGTGGAGTCATTGTTCCTATTGGCTGTAGAACTGAAAGGTACATTGGATCATCCTACAATGCAAAATTAATAGCAATAATGGGGCTCAGTGTTATTGTGTAAGTTTGTAAGAAATGCATCTAAAATGCCTTAAGAGAATATCTAACTTATTAATCTCTCACCTATAAATTCTTGAGTCCTAAAGATAAGAATCTTACACTTGAACATTCTTCTCCTTATTGAATTGATCTTGGTCAATTTAAATTCAGTGAACAATGAAACACTGAAGTCAGAGTTAATACATTAACATGTTCTCAATAAAAGCTTTTAGATTCATTCAACTCTTTTTTGGAGAACAACACCGCAGGTGTATCCAACAGATTTCAAACGTCACATCAGTTTGTGTGGGAAGATCATGTAAGTGTACGCCTTCTGCCATAAAAAGCAAAAGAAATGGCCTACTATTCCCATCAGTTTTTATAATCTACTGTTTGGGTTACCTAATTCAGAGTTCACAGTATTTCTCTGTTTTGTTGGTACCTGTTAGTTCAAAGCCAACTGTGGCCCTCAGGATCCATTCCAGTTCAGGTCTTTATTCCAGACAGGTCCTAAATTGGTTAAGCAAACCTGCTACAGTATGGGTCAAATAACAAATTTACGACCAGACTGGAACAAAGACCAGGCCGGAATGGAACTCAAGGGTCGGAGCCGTGCACCACTGTGGTGTTTGATGGAGAGCGGGGTCCACACGAGTCCTGCAGTACCTAATGCCAGCATGTTGTGTCTGTAGGTGTTTGAGAAAGGCTCCGACTCCATCACTGTCCACGCTCTCAGAGTCCTCACTGCCATCATGACCAGCTCGCCGTCTGCAAAGGTAATGCTGGATTCATAGTTATCGTGCACATTCATCTTCTGACTGTCCCTTGTGGCTAAGTAGGACTAAAGTTCTACAGTGTTTTACAGCATTGATGATAGGACTGTTTGCAGAGCAGTATTAACATATGCTGCAGGTTTACTGCTATTGAGTTCAGCATATACAAAAAGATGCAAGGAATGTTCTTACAACACAGGAGAAATCTGAAGGAGAAATAAATGAACAAGAGTGAAGCTGGAGTTTTTATTTTATTTTATTTATTTATTTATTTTTATCCCCATCAAATCCCAGAGTTTTATTTTCAGTGCTAATCATTCCCTAATGTTTGTTTTGTTTTTTACAATACATACTGTGCAGATTTTAAACTTTAGATTTTGTGTATATCATTACATAGTCAAGAGCCCAATGCACTTTTGTCTATACAGCCATAACAGTATGCATCACTTTCGGACAAAGTAATGTAGTATTACAGCATGCACCAATTACACCGTCCAGGGCTATTGCGGGCAGCCGTTTTATTTCGGACAAATAGCGTTTGCCATTTGCCATTCCCATTGATTTCAATAACAAAGGCATTGTTTACCATGTTAAGCACACCATATATTTTGGGAAAACTCAGTTGTCTTGTTCTGTACCATTCACATAGATTTCAATAACAAACACACTGCTTATACTGTAGTAATCTCTCTTACTAATCCACCAATCAGCTGTGTCACCTTGCTACCTTGCCATTCACATAGATTTCAATAAAAAAGGCAACACTTTACTGTAGTAAAAGCTTAACAGATCGATCAGTCAGCTTTTTGCACCTCGTTTCTGAGCGGTTACCCCTGTACTGTATCTTGGTAAAATCAGCACTGACTGCAACAGCAAGCATAGCTGGAAAGAGAAAAGCAATGCACATCAGCACGAAAATTCAGTGTGTAAATAAAATGTCTCTGTTTAGATGCTGTGCACTAAAGCATGCTTGGAACTGAGTTTTCTGTAGTTAAGCAGGAGAGTGCTGACGAAAATACAACCGAAACTGAAACTATGACAACACCAGAGGGGATGTCGGAGGAAAAATTCTCAGCTGTATCACATTGGTGACCAGGAAAGTGGCGTGCTATGGAGCAGCAGTGGCGTAGCTAGGGGTGTGGTTTTAGGGGTTTGAGCCTTCCCCCCCCCCCCAGAAATGAATTAATCAGCTATGTTGGACAATAAAAAATATCAGTCATGTGCAAAAATCTCGATCCAGCACCCCCTGCCCCTTTGAACAAAAGCTTTATTAACCATCATCAAAAAATCCAGTCTACGTCGCAGTGGAGCAGCATCCGGATGTAGAGCCGAATTGGGATTTTTAGAAAACGCTGACAAAGTTTGCCGTCCATACATGCAAAAACAGACCTTCCAGATGCGTATCAGAGTTCTTTGGTAGAAACAATGTGCAGTAATGTAGCCTCCCTGTTCTGTACATTTCTGCACTTGCATTACTTTTTTGCACTTACTTTTTATTACATTTGTAGGTTTTAATGCATTTTTTTATTAGTGTAATGAGTGTCTCAAAGATTTTTAACTGCATACACACGTGTTTGTTTTGATTACTGTACTGGTGATTGGAAGACATTTTGAACGTCAGGTTATTGTGTCAGTGTTTATACCGTCCATCTCTTACTGCGGGTGAATCACGTTAACACAAACCCACCTGTTGTAAGCGGTGGTGACAGCAGTGCAAATTATGGTTATTTTCCTTACTTAGCATATACAAAAAACTGTATTTTTGCTCTGTAGTTTGTTTTGCCTAAAAATGTAGTTTATTCAACATCCTCATTAAGGATTAGGTTGTACATTTCCAAATGATTCTACAAGTTTTATTTATTAGTTTTATTTATTTATTTTATTTATTTATTTATTTATTTATTTATTTATTTTTACTGATTTGCATATACTTGTTGACAATTCCTTCTTTTCCCTTTTCCCCGCCCACTAGGAGGTTTTCAAGGAGAGGATTGGCTACTCTCACCTCTATGATGTGCTGCAGAGCCAGGGCCAGCCAACCAGGCGACTCCTCCAGGAGCTCATGAATATGGTAACGGTGCTGTCACCAAGTCCATCAGTAACAAAACAATGCACTCTCAAACGTGAGGGGCTTATGAGCTGTAAGCCTCCTATCTGCTGCAGTGTTGGAGCAGGTTGTAGAATAGGCATTAATTGTATAACCCATTATACAGTATACTGCGGTTATGTGTGACTCATAAGATGAATGATCTTTTTCGAAATCCAACAGCTAATTAGCACAAGCTTGTAGATTAAAGACGGTTCCCTGGTGTATTGCCTTTGATATAAGATTGTACAGTGTAACGTTCTTTTCATTCAGGATAGCCACTAGGCCACACTGCCTCCTAGAATCTCAGCTCTGACCACAAGACCACACTGCTTCCGAGTCCCTCGGTTCTAACCACTAAACCACACTGCTTTTGAGTCCCTCAGCTCTAACCACTAAACCACACTAACTCCCAGTCCCTGATGTCGAACCACTGAGACGTGAATATCCTGAATCATGTCCATTACTGACCGATATGTGGAGTATGGTGCTAAGTGCTGCAGCCTGTATTTCTGTTGTGTTCTGTGTGTTGACCAACACTCATGCACTGTCTCTACAGGCTGTAGAAGGAGACCACACTCAGGTTCCGGCTGTGCGGATCAACAATGAGCAGCCTCTCCTCCTGCTGGTGCAGTGGATCCCTGAGCTCACCTCCCGTGACCTGCAAGTGCTAATCTCTGATTGGCTGGGCCGGGCCTGCGGGGGCACGCTGCAAGACCGCACCACCGCGGTGCAGGCAGGGCTCGTGAGTGCTCTCCTGGACGTGCTCTCCAACCACCACCGCCTGGACAGGAAGTGTGCAGACCAGCTGATCGGGCTGCTGCAGTCTCTGGGAGCCCTTTCCTTACCCCCCGGGGAGCTCAAGCGCCTGCTCCTACTGCTGAGGCCAGAGTCGGAGGCCCCAGTGGCCACGCACCCCTACTGCGACCGCATGGTGCAGGCCCTGTCTGCCATGGCTGGGCGCGAGGGGGTGGACAGCGCCTTGCAGTACTTCGACCTGACACCCAGCATGGCCGGCATCATGGTCCCTGCTATCCAACGCTGGCCCGGCTACGGCTTCTCCTTCCACGCCTGGCTCTGCCTCAACATGCAGCGTCCACAGGGGCTGGCCCCGCAGCGCAGACTGGGCAAAGGACCGCGCAGGAAACAGCTCTACAGGTAAATGGGAAACGGGAGGGGAGAGCAGCTGAGGGCCAAGAGTTAACCAGTGCAGAATTAGCTGTCCTGAGTCAGGTAGTTCCTCCATTAAAAACACTTCCATTAAAGAAACTTCTGAATAAACTTGTGATTTGGATTAGTTACATAATTGTTTCCTGATTATTTTTTTATTTAAATGTTTTTCCCTTCTGTGTACTGTAATGGCTGCAGATACCATACATGATTCTAATTTTATTTAAATTTTTTTTTGTGTGTTTTGTGCGTGACCTTCCAGGACCTCATTGTAAACAAAACTTTGTTCTCAATGTGGGTACTTCAGCTTCAAATGAAATTAATTGAATAATCAGTAATGGTTAAATAAGCGCTCCTTCACAGAAAGCAGAGGTAGTCAGATACCATGCAGTCCCAGTCTTTTGCTACTTTGCAGAATCGAGGTGCATCTGTCATCTGCCATTGCTGGCAGATTTTTACATCATCAGTTTGTAAACCTTGAGGATCATTTTCTAGTTTGTTTCTCTCGGTTACAAGTTGAAATAAATTGAATAAAAACTATGTGGCTAATGATTTAAGTTTCCTAAATGGCTTCAGTCTGTCTCTGCTTTCGCTCCTAGTTTCTTCACGGCGAGCGGGACTGGGATCGAGGCTTTCTTCACGGCTGAGGGTATGCTGGTGGTGGCGGTCTGCACCAAGAAAGACTACATGACCGTCTCTTTGCCCGATGTGTCCTTCAGTGACTCGGCCTGGGTGAGGAACTACAGCCCCCTGAATAGAGAGGCTGAGGCCTGATGCTTCGAGTTCTGAGCCTCTTGGAGATGAGCCCTTTGTTGTATTTCATCCTGTATACTGGACTGTTAAATCAGTCATCCAGACAGAGTTTTTTGTTGTTGTTGTTGTTGACAGTAAGCTGTGTTTGAATACTCTTCATGGTAATCATTGTATTGTATTTTATTTTAAAATAACTTTTAGAAGAAAAAAAAAATGACATGGATAGGATTTTTGGGTGGTTTGACCAATTTTGAACAATGAAACACAGGGTTAATATCAGCCTCAGCAGTTCTGCGAGGTCCGGAGCCCTCCTGGTCTTATGACCCTAAATTATTCATTTAATTTCTTCCCAAAGTCTTATTTAGTTTATTATTTAATAATAAAACCTGGACGACTCTGGATCTCAAGGATTTGTGCAGCCGTGCTCTATGCCCTCAAAAACTGGCACTACTTTGTGTGCCACATGAAGAATGACACCAAGGCAACACCGCTTCTAAAACCTTGTTGCGTGTGGCAGCAATTAAAGAATATATTCTATATAACTCTGTAATAGTAAAACATTTCCATCCCCTGTTTGCAAACGGGTGTTCTCAGCTTCCTTTGACATGATTTATGGATTATTACATTTCTGTACTGTCAAAAAACAAAAAAGGTTCCCTCCAAGAATTTTTTTTTTCTTTAAGTCATACCCTTACCTTTTTTGATGTTCGCAACCATTCTGAGTTGGTTCTCCAGTTGTGAGTTCTGGAGTGTCTCTTATGTTCTAGTTACCTGCCATAGACATGTAATAGTTAGGCTAGATCAGCCAAGTGTCCCATTTTTTGTGTCAGCACCCTCTTGTGCTCAGCAGTGTATTACCGGTAATTGCAAGAAAAAAAGATATTAGGACAGTAAAAAAAAAAAAAAAAACTTGCTGACTTTAAATGTATTGACCTCCCCTCCCCTCTCTCCAGCACTCGGTAGATATTGTGCACATTGCGGGCGCCTTCTCGGTCAGAACCTGGTCAATATCTTTGTGGATGGACTGCTGTGCAAGTCTGCTCAGCTCAGAGTCCCGTCCCTCAGTGAGGTAAGGAAGAGGCAATGCATGTGTACGGGCTTCCAGTCAATATGAGGGGCCTTGCAACTGGGACCCCACATCACCTGCTCCTCCTGAAAGCCTTGTGTTTGAAGTTCCTCGTACAGATTTCAACAATTCAAGGGGTGTCCTGAAAAAACATGATGTCCCGCAATTTGAGAATCATCTCATTTTTACGATGAAAAACTATTTTTATGGAAAAACCTTATAATCCATGAACATTTCAGTTTTCAGAAAACTGTATATAGTTGGTAATAGGAAGGATAGCTTATCTAAATAAAAACAAATTGTGGGTTATTAAGTTTCTCCAGCAACCTCAGTATGGAAAAATATCTGTTCTGTCTTGGGTTTCCCATAAAAACGTATTGAGCTATGTCTTTTCTAACCTCCTTCTGTTTCATCTGTTCAGTTTTACAGGAAGGGATTTTTTAATTGACTGTTTATTACCTTGCACGAGATTAACTATAGTAGCACTTCAACCAACATCAAGTCTCTTAAACCAGTATGACCAGCTGAAAACCACTGACTATCACAGCTGTCCAGGATAGACCAGAACTTTCAGCAGGTTAATTTCTCTTCAATTTGAATAATTCTTGTTCTTCTATTTCTATCTGCAGGCTTTCACCTCCTGCTGTATTGGCTCTGCCGGGCACCGAACCACCACCACAACAACCCCCACCCTGCCCTCCTCCTCGCACCCCCTAGACTTCCCCTTCCCGAGCCATGCACCCCCCTTGAGCCGCTCCCAGTCCTTCCCAGCCTCCTTCTCCGGACCCCCCACCCGGGACTGCCTGGTCCACACCATCCCTGCGGGGAACCAGGACGCAGAGTGGGGAACTCCCACCTCCCTGGGGGGCATGCTGGGCACTGCCTTCGTCTGCCACGAGGCCCTGCAGCCCACCCAGGTCAAGGCTCTGCACAGTGCAGGTGAGGCAGGCAGTGTCAATGTAGTCTGAACCACAGTACCTTTTAATCTGCTGTCAGCATTGATGCACAAAGCAGTATATTACAGTATATATCAGAAATATATATACACGTATATTAATTTTAAATCAGTCCAAAGCATTTCTATTAGATTGGTATCTGATGATTGTGAAGGCCATTCAAGAACTTTTATCTTTTGTATTGGTCTGCCAATCAGCCTGCAAGCAGATGGTATCATTGTACTTTGTAGAATCTTTTTATACATGGCTTAAATTACATGAATGTCTCCAGTCCCTGAAATGCTAAAACACATATTTAACTATAGGTACAAGGTTTTCCCTTTTTTTCCCCAAACATACAGTGGTCCAATTTTGGGATATGTTTTAGTCTCATTGGACCAGAGAATGTTGTTAAAGAAGGCTTCAGATTCCTGTTCGTATTTCTTGTCAAATTTTCGTTTTATGAATTTTCTTTAAAAGTGTTTTGCAGTATACAACTCTTGTGAGTTCAGGTGCCTTTGTACAGTTTTTTCATGCACTGTTATGACCAGTGCTTCTAAATCTTTCTTTCTTTGGCTTTGGACAGCCAGTTCTTTCAAGCGTTTCAATTGAATTTGTTCTGTTGTATTCTTGATTATTGCTCTGAGTGTGGATTTTGATATTCCATATTTCTCTGATACTGCTTTGTAGCCATTTCCTTTGTTGTAGTTTGTTACGAGTGCTTTTCTCAAAATGTGAATCCAACTCCTTTGTCTTGACCATCTGCTGTGTTGCTGAAAAATTCTTCAACAGATTTTGGAAACAATTGCCTCTTTTTCTGGCTATTTTTAAGTGTGTTATATTAAATGTAACATAAGCTTATGTGTTTTTTTATGTTGTTTGTTAAACTACCAACAATTTAGTATTTTGCTTTATCATTTTAATTAGTGGCTAATGTTCACTAAATGCCTGTGGGGCTTTTCTGGGGTTAATAAAATTTTTTAGAATCCCAAAATATTTTCCTGTTCGGGGTGGGGTCCTCTTGCGAATGACCCCATTGCAATGCAGAAAATTCACGTGACCCAAACCCGATCTGAAGGAGATCATCCGAAGACACAACTTAGCTTAAGCAATGAGCAGCAACGTCACAGTGCGATTTGGTCTTCCAATTAAAGCTACAGTACCACATTAGCTGTGCAGTACACAACAGAGTACCATCATTTTTGCTGCATTCAGAATAAAATAACACATCAAATAGCAACCTAAATATTCTACATTTGTTTAATTATATAACAAACATTACACAGTATTAAAAAAACAAACGTCAGAGCCTTCCAAGCAAAATATTGCGTTTATTCAGTGAGTAATCTCACAGGTATCTAACTAAAGATTGTTCTCAAAATCTCAAGAACAAGGTGGATAGGAAGCTAGAAAAAACAAAGGCCTGTAGCTATCTGACCCTTAAGAATAAACCAAACTAATCGAATGGCTCAGAATGTAGTAGGAAGTGAATCAGTTTAATTAAAATATGCCTGAAAGTGATTAATTTGCAAGGTGAGGTCAGTTTGACTGGTTGTGACTGGCTGTATTTCCCCTTAGACAGATGCTTTGGAGAGTGTCTAATAGGAGAAATATAAGTTCTGCCAGAGGGTTCTGTAAAAGTTATTAGAATAGAAAAAAAAACTCCATGGGGAGAGGAAAGGAGTTTTGATCTAAGGAAGAGCATGACAATGTCTTCTTCGCACTTATTAATGATGCAAGTATAGCAGACGCATATTTTCCTATGCCTGTTTATTATTATTATTATTATTATTATTATTTGTTTATTTAGCAGACGCCTTTATCCAAGGCGACTTACAGAGACTAGGGTGTGTGAACTATGCATCAGCTGCGGAGTCACTTACAATTACGTCTCACCCGAAAGACGGAGCACAAGGAGGTTAAGTGACTTGCTCAGGGTCACACAATGAGTCAGTGGCTGAGGTGGGATTTGAACCGGGGACCTCCTGGTTACAAGCCCTTTTCTTTAAACACTAGACCACACAGCCTCCTTATAACACACTTCTAACAGAAATTTGGGAAATCCTTGTAACTAATGCTTGAAACAGAAAAATAACAAGTTTAAAAATTCCTGCACTTTCTCTTACAGCCCTTGTTTGGTTATAACCTTCTCCCTTAGAGAGCTAAAGGAGTGGCAGTGAATAAACCATAATAAAGAGCACTCTGTGTCTGGTCTCAGTGTCTCTCCCTGTTGTCTCCGCACAGGACCCAACAGCGTGACCCCCTTCAAGTCAGACGGGGAGATGTTGGACCTCAACAACAAACTGCTGCTCTGCTACACTCCAAAGGTACAGACCGAGTGGAGGGGGAGGCAGGGTACCAGATGCAACAGACCCATCATGCAGTTCAGTTCAGGGATTCAGTCCAATGCTTCTTTATTTCATCTGTACAGGGCAATGCTGTGAGGCCTTATTAATCCAGCGCCAATGTTCAGGGTTTATCGCAACTGGGCAGGCATTGACCAGCTCCACGGCATTGAAATCTGGTGCTCACTGACTTAGCCCTTCCCTTAAAGCAGCTATAGAAAGTCTAAGTGGTAGTTATGTATAGACACGTCCTGCCATACAGTAGCTCTCCATGTATAGCAGTATTAGAGGATGTGGTCAGTGGAAACTTTGCTCCCTACACTAGAGTAGAATGGGGGTTTTATTAGATTTATGAAACCTTGTTGGTTGTAACCTACCAGTTTGCTCTCTCCCTCCTCTCTCCTCCAGGCCTGTAAAAACCACATCTGCCTTGACCTGTCTCCTAACCACCAGTATGATGGAAGACTGACTGGGCACAAAGTGGTAAACTGGGACGTCAAGGTGGGTCTGGTTAATTAACTTAATTAGGTTTGTATGATTTTGAACCGTTTTGATTTTATGGGGACTAGAGCTGAACACAGTATTCGGTCTCACCGGTGCATTATACAGGCTCTGCATAACCTCATTTTGATTTGTACTGTACACTTTTGACTTTAGGACCAGGTGTTCTGTTTGACTTTGTAATTGCTTCTTCACACTGTCTGATTGCTGACAGAAATAAGTCTTATACAACCCCAAGGTCTTTCTCTTGGTGGGCCTGTTCTAGTTCTATACCATACTATAGGTATTTGAATCCCAAATGAATTACATTTAATTGGCCACGTTTTCTGACCAGTTATGTATGTGGTCTAAATCCTTTTGAATTTATTGGGTGGCTGAAAATGGACAAGCTTTGTGTCATCTGCACATTTTACAAGCTTGCTAATTATCCCCCAATCGATTAATGTACATAAGAATCATTAATGTACATAAGAAACAGCAAGGATTCCTACACCGATCTATACGGCAGCACAATGGCACAATGAGTACATGGCACCAGCTTGAGGTTTCTCCCTTTACAAGTATCCTCAGGTGTTTTAAACCAGTTGACATTTATTTAGAAAGGATAAAAGAATACACTTCTCATTTTTAGAGAAGTTGCATCACTGTACTCACTTACTTGGGGAAGAGGGGGTTGTCCAGGAAATGTGTTAATGAAAGGAACTACAGAACCATATAAATAGATTATTAGAGAATGCCAGCTTCCTCAAAGTGCTGCCGAATACAATATGTGTTACATTTTTTCTGCTTGCTGTTCAGGTCTCCTGTGTATTACGTAGTGCTGCAAGTTTCTTAAACATTGTTGTGATTGTTTGTTTTTCTATTTATCCACTTGTCCTTTGTTACTAGTCTTCTGGGACTGTTTATTTTATTCTATATTTGCTCACAGCTTCTCTTTCTTTTAAAGCAAAAAAAAACTTTAGTTGCCGATGATAGAAGCATGTAGACATCACTCCAATAGAAAGCTGGATACTGCATTACTTAGTCAGATTACTGTTTTTGGAATCGGTGCATGGATCACAAACCGACTTACTGGGAGCTTAATTATACAAACCATAGAGAGGAAATCCATACATTAGATAGTAAGACTTGCAGTACACTGATCTAATTGAGTGGCACAGTGTACATTAGGATGACACTGATTAGAAGTGCTTTAGGATTAGGATAAGGAACCGCACTGAATTGTTATTTAAGGGGTCCCACTCGCCCTGCCTCTCCCTGGCCGTGAACCTACTGTGAACCAGCTTTTGCTCTGTGGTTATCTACTGTATGAAGAAGTGTGAAAACTAGATAAGGTCTTTAGATAGTTTCATGATTAATGAGGTATTTGTTAACCTTTATCTCAATTTGTTTAAAATATTCTTTCCGGAACGAATGCCCTTGGTGCGTAACGATGCATGTCAGTTGTCCCTCATGAATAGCAATGGTCTAAGTAAGCAGCTATGGTCGAAATCATGTGCTCCTGTTTTCCTCTTACTACAGCCGTTAACCCTTCATGAACAGACCGCTATGAGTAAAAGGGTTTTGAGATCAGCTTCCTACCCATCAGACTTGTATATAATTTCCCATTCTGGAAATGATTACTGTTCATTGTAGGCTCATGAGCTCAAAGCTCAACAAGAACACACCTGAGCACGCACCTGAACACGGCAACACCAGGCAGTGGACGTTTTTCTTAAACTATTTTACATTTGCAGATGCCTAATATGTTTTCCCATCCATTTGGGTCTTGTCATATATAACTTCAACATAACACTTCATCGTAACATCTTCTGTAATAATGATAGATACTAAAAAGTGGACAGTTTTGTCATAATGTTTTTGTAAAGCCAAACAATTCTCTTTATTACTGAAGATCCAGATATCTTGCCTGACTGTTGTCCTGTCCCCTAGAAGATGGCAGAGTGCATGGCAGTATAAAGCAAACCAATGCGATTGTGTTTGTTTGTAAGCCATCCTTCAAACAAGATTTCTGAAAAATATTCAGCTGAATCCTGGGGTGGGGATTGACAGCAGACTAGCAAGCACAGTGTGTGCGAGTGAGAAAGTGGAGCCCTGGTCCTATTGCAGGCCTGGGCTACACTATTGATATGGTTCCGTGCTGTGAGCTAGATTCCGGGAAGCAGATAGTATACTCTCTACCTGAGTCAGGCATTGGAAGCAACTTTTTCCAGAGGGTCTGCTCAATGTTTATTTGGATGCCAGACTCGAAACTTTGTAGCGGTTATCCTATTTACAAGTACAATATATCCTAGATGACCTAGACCATCATAAAACATCAAATCACACTTCTGGAGACAGACTGATACCTCATATAATTATATAATTGAATAGCAATTTAGAGAAAATGAACTAACCAGAATGATGCAGTACTAGGAACTTCTATGTGAGATTATATTTCTTTGAGATTGGTTAACTGGTTGAAGGTTTGCAGTGTGATCTGATAACCTCTGCATGTTGCACTATAATCTTGAGAGGTATCAGCTTGTGAACCACCCTCCTCCCCCAGATAGGCTTTTGAATGATGTCACACTCCTATTGAAGAAACTAGTCAGCAGTGCACTGTAGAGTTAAAGGTAAAGGCACATGCTGTATGAGTGTGTATATGTGTGTGTGTGTGTGTGATATAAAATGGTAACGGGATAACACAACTAACTTTGCAAGAAGGGACGGTGCATTTAGTAGTTTCTTGTTAGTTTCATACTAATTATATTAACCCCTGCAGTATGTCACACTTTATATCCTGAAAACCGCTTATCCAGTAGTGATGAAACTTGGGGTGTCTGTCTCTCCCTACATTGGTCCATCTGTATGGCAGTTTACATATTTGCATATATCTGGAAAAACACTTGTGGTGAAACCTGGTAATAATAGTGTTATTCAACAGACGTTATTGAGATGGAACGCTTTTCTCTGGCCTTTTGTTTTCATGATTGGCAGTTAATTCCCTCTTGTCTCTTATGATGTGTTTTCTGGGTGGGTGCTCCACAGTGTGTTGACCTGTTTAAACTGACTCTCGTCTCGCCTCTTCCTTCTAGTCTATTTTCTCTTTCCCCCTAATTTCTGGTCTCTTGTCTCTTATGATGTGTTTTTGGAGTGGGTGCTCTGCAGTGTGTTCACTTTATATTCTCTCTTCTCTATTCTTCTTTCTTGTTGTGATGTGTTTGCTGAGTTGTTGCTCTACTCTGAACGTGCTCTGTGTGTGTGTGTGTGTGTGTGTGTGTGTGTGTGTGTGTGTGTGTGTGTGTGTGTGTGTGTGTGTGTGTGTGTGTGTGTGTGTGTGTTAACTTGTCTAAACCGTCTCTTCTCATTCGTCTCAGGATGTGATAAACTGCGTGGGAGGGATGGGTGTGCTACTGCCCATGCTGGAACAGGTGGGCTGCAAGGTGGAGGAGTCCGAGACCCCGCAAGAAACCACAGACCTGGTGGGACCCGAGCTCACCTCCTCCCGCAACACCCCCAGCATGCTGCTGCCGCTGGGCAAGTCCTCAGGTCAGTACCCCCTCCCCTCTTCCACCCTACTACCCCAGAACCTGCGTGTCATTTATGACATCAAAGTTATAAATATACATATACTGTAAATATACATATAGTTATACATATATACAGGGTGCTGCATAAATCAGGCTTCACAGGCACAATTGTCTATGACCTGACTTATGAGACATATAGATAAACATACATATAGATACAAGATAATGAATGATCGTTCGTGGTGTATACGATTTGTATTTGCTAGGAGGATGTCCCAGTAAAGCAGGAGTCCTGTGAGTTGTTTATGTAAGGACAGTTCTGTTTATACCACAATTATATATTTAAAATAAATAGCAGTACAATTGTTCCATTATTTATATTAAATCAATTAATTCAGGGATTATTTTACCTGAGGGATCTTTACTTTCACTGTCAACAGAGTGTGCTTTGACGCGGATTCATTTCGTACCCTGTTTCTGGCCTCTTCCCAACCTTCTTTAGATAGATCCTTGAGATCAGTCTGTCGCTTTGCAGCCGCTCTGTTGGTTTGCTAGTGGTAATGAAAGGGCTAATGGCTGTTCGGATGAGTCGGGTGCAGGCAGATCGGTAACTGGCATTTCTTGAATGAACTAGTTCTCAAGGAAATCGGAGTCCAAATCAATAATAGAAATTTGTAATCAGAAATCTTGAGCACAGCTCCATCCTGAATTTCAGCAATAGACCACAGGTTTGGAATGTAAACAAAGACACATGCAAAACTAGTCCCAGTAAGCATGTTATCCCACTCATGTTATCCTGCTTGAGTATCCCATGCTAGATATACTCACGCTTGATATTCAAGACTATAAAACTAAAGGTTTGCAGTGTTCAAAAGATTCTTTTTTAAAATGGGGTTCAGAAGGCGGCGCTTTTGATGGTGCAGGGCTCATAGTGTTCCAAAAATAGTTGTGAACAATGTTTGCTTTGTGATTGAGCACACATTGCACATAAGGTGAAACTCTAGAAGAATACACAGAAAGCATTGCATTTTATAATGTACTAGAACTGTTTTGCGTTTTGTCTTGTAATTCTGAGGTCCTAGACAACCTGCACACAACGTTGATAAAATCTAAACATCAAAAATGAGAAGCCTGCAATAGTATTTTAGTATGACACTGAACAGGATGCTGTGACACAGCAGTATAAATGTGTAATTTAAATAAAATTACATTAGCTAATAAGATGTCCATATAGTTACTGAAATACTGTTTACACTGAATTAACCAGCCACTGAAGGGGGTACATTTTAGTGCACATTTCTCAAGAGCAGCAGATTGATTTACAGTTGCTGGTTCTTGAAATGATTGTGTGCCTCCTCTTGCTTTTTCCTCTAGAGGGCAGGCTGGAGCGGAACAGCGTGGCCGCCTTCCTGCTGATGGTGAAGAACTTCCTGCGACACCATCCAGTCAATCAGGAGAGCCTGGTGCAGTGTCAGGGACCGGCAATCATGGGGGCGCTGTTGCAGAAGGTGAGTCTCATTGGAATGAGTTCTATAGAAGTGAGTTTGGCAACAATTCAGAAATGAATTCCAGTCGAGTAGCCATTAGTCCTGTAGTGTTCCCCTTGAATTCGTTATGAATCTATGGCCATTTTATTTTAAAGTGTTACAACCGTTGGCAAACACCCCCTGACATCAGTTGAAACTTCCTGGTGCCTAATAACTTCCTGTGCTGTAGGTCACATGATTTGTTTGCAGTTGGAACATTGGCGAGGGACTTACCTACAGCACAAGAAGTTAAGTCCCATGAAGCAGCTACTTAAACGTAATCTGATCTATAATTTCTATGCATTTTGACATTTCCAAAGCTAAGGAGAGGTAGAATTATGCATAAGCATGGTGTGTCACTCAGTGTAGAACAGTTCGTAGCCACAGGAGCAGCAATCTTCTGCAGTATATTGTTGACTATCTGAAACCCAGCTGCTGGGATGACCTGATCACACAGTCTTCTGTTTTGCACTGCTGGTGCGCTCTGCTGTATTTTGGCCGTGGTGCAACAGGAATGTTTCTGGTTGTTTATTAGAATGCGGACAGAGTCCAGGCTGATCCAGAACTCCGCTGGGGCCATGCCGATCTACAGGAAGTGATTAAGCTGCACAGTGCAGGGCGGTGCATCCTGAGTGAACCCTGCTTGCTCTAACAATCCCTTCCCCCAGGGAACATTGTGTCCTGATAATGGCGTGGCTCCAGACAACCCTTGAGAGCTCCTGTTGCTTTCCAGCACAGTGCTCAACAGACCTGGAGTCAATTATATTTATAATTACTATTACCATTACAGCAGAATTGTTTGCTGAAATTGCAATTACAAAAATTACAAAATTAATTACTTACATGTTTGAGATGGTTTTTTTCTTGTTTTTTTTTTGTCCTTTGAAACAAAAAATACAAATAGAATGTTTTTGTTGTGCCAAAAAAAAAAAAACCTCTGTGCTGGAGATCTGAGAATGTGGGTGTGTGAGAGAGTGACAGCTTTCAACACCAATCAAAGCCACTCTCTTCAAAGCAAACAGCTTGTCAATCAAGCTGTGTAAGTAAACAGAGACAAGTCTGGCAGGTTTGCAAGGGCTTGACTGGGGGTGTTATACGCATCATACACATGAGAGGGGTCATATGCAAAAAATACAATATCATATAATATGATAATAATAATAATCCCCTCAACTCAACATCACACGACCAGCATGACAGTAAACACAGACACAATGAAGCGTTCTTACGTTTGTATACTGGTAAGTTAGTGATCAGCAGATGTGTCAGCCGCACGAAGAGCACAGCGTGTGGTTTTCACTAACTCTACTGTGCAGAATAAATTAATTTTTTTCTATGTGTAAATATTAGGACTTTCTTCCTATGCATGGGGGTGCGGGACATTTGCTAGGAAATCGGGACTGTCCCGACCATATAGGGACTGTTGGTATGTGTGCACCTTAGGAGCAAGTTGGTTACTACCATATTCAACTGCTTAAAATACAACAACTTGTTACGACACTACAGTGATACTAAAACAGTAACTTATATAAGTACTCACTTGCTTGTTGCCTCATTCTGTTGAATGGTTAATCTATGCAGCTGATGACTGCAATTAACTCATTGTATGGAATTGGTGACAGCACCTCTGATTGTGTACAGTTGTAATATGGGAAATAGCATGCTGCAGCTCACATGCTCAGTGTTAGTGGAGTCCTGGTCTGAGAGCATGCAACACAGCCAGCTCTTAAGTTTTTTACTGTATATGTAACCATTTATTGTTTAAGTAAAAAACAAGTTTAAGTTTCAGTGATTTTCATTCAGTTATTTACAATGTTAAATACACCACAGTAAACACAATATCATATTTTAGATATTTCCAAACATCTCTTTTTCATTACAACAATCTGAAAGCTAAGTTTAGTGAATGGCAGTTTTTCTTCTGCAATCAAGTAAGCTGCAGTACATTTAATTTTTTTTATTATTATTATTATTTTTTTTTTTTTTATTTAGTAGTCGCCAATTGATTTTTACCCCGTTCCTCCCAATTTGAAATAACCGATTATTTTAGGCTCAGCTCACCGCTACCACTCCTGTGCTGACTCAGGAGCGGCGAAGACGAACACACACTGTCCTCCAAAGTGTGTGCCGCCAGCCAACCGCTTTTTTTCACTCTGCAGCCCACCATGCAGCCACCTCAGAGCTACAGTGGTGGAGGACAATGCAGCTTACAGGCAAGCCTGCATGCACCCAGTCAGTCAACAGGGGTCGCTGTTGCGCGGTGAGCCGAGGACACCTTGGCTGACCTAAGCCCTCCCCACCCGGGCTACACTCTGCCAATTGTGCGCCTCCCCTTGGAAGCTCTCGTCCACGGTCGGCAGTGGAATAGCCTGGAGTCGAACCTGCGACCTCAAGGCTATAGGGCGCATCCTGTGCTCCACGTGGAGTGCCTTTACCAGATGCACCACTCGGGAGCCCCCTGTACATTTCATTTTTAATGGTGACTATCTGAAACCCATATGTGTTCTGCTGTCAACTTTCCTAAAATGATCAGTTTCAAATAAACTCCTTGCAGCAGCTGACCCTGCTGTAGTATAAAACCAACGCTACATTTACTGTTTTTCAATATGGTAACGTCTTAAATTGCCGTGCCTGCTTCTTAGGCTGAAGTCAGGAGATATTATCAGCTCGTCATGTAACTAGGTAAGCTGGAAATTACACTGCTGTTGTTGTGGGAAATCTTAAAAAAGAATACCTAGCCATACTCAGCTGTGAATTTTAAGACGTGGTTGATTTCTAATTGTTTGTTTTGAAGGGTCTTTGTTAATAGGACCAGTAGTCTGAAAGAATGGCCATCCCCAGTGGAGACAGGGTGTTATACCTCAGAGTTATGCATAGGGAGGGAAAGAATGAAACCCACATGCTTTTAAATCTAACCTTGCTAATTATTGCCTTTATGAAGGGCCATGTGCTCAGGGGACAACCTTTGTACATACTACGGAGTATGCAGGAGATCGGGGCGCCAGTGCGAAACAGAGGACTGTGCGATGAGTTCATCCCAGCAGCTGGGCTTCAAATAGTCAACAATGTGCTCCAGAAGATTGCTGCTTCTGTGGAAACTAATTGGCTTAATAAGAATTTAAGAAAAGTCACAAACAGCCGTATGGCCATCAGTGTTTGCCCAGTTCTTGGTGGCTAATTGATCCCAGTTGTTAGGCAGCAACCATGTTGCTTGGTAACCCATTCCATCTGTCACCATAAATAAATAAATAAATATAAAAATGGGTTCCTTCCTTCTGTCCTAAGTCTGTCTCTGTCTTCAGGTGTAAACACAAAGGAAGTCTGCACTGAGACACTCCTCCCTGACGCCAGTCCTAAAGTCACAGTTGAGGGATGCTGCAGTCGGCAAGTGCACATAGCCACTGCTGAGCTCATGGTGCATCCTCTGGGAAAGCCATCATCCCTTTGCAGGATCTTTTGCACACACACACACACACACACACACACACACACACACACACACACACACATACACACACACTGGACTCCCCTGGGAGGAATGGCTCACACAGAGCGATGGATTCTCAGACTGGGGAAACTGCACTCATTTTCCACCTCTGCATTGTGCACTTTCCGTTACTCAACAGGTTTTATTCTACTTAACAGGACTGTGGTTTGAGTCTGGACTGGGAAAGTTGTGTCACGTGCCTGCTCGATGCATCTGGCTTTGCATCTCCTCCTATGTGCTGAATGGTGATTCAGCCACAGTCCTTGTCTCTAGTTCAACTTCAGATATCTGTTTTACCTTTTGAGTTGTCTACTTCATATTTTACACATTGTGGACATGCCTCAGGCAAAATCCTTTGACCTTAAATGGCTACCGTATTGGGGTCATGTAACTTTTGCTTTCAGGAAAAAAAGACTTGTTAACTGCATTTGATAACTGTATTTTATGATTCTGTTGGTCGTGTTTTAGTTGTGGAGATTTGTACAAGAAAAATTACCTTTTGTGGCAGTAAAAGAATTTTAGTTTTTGTTAAAAATATTTCTTCTTTTTTTCTTTTTTTTCAGCTTTCCATTATTTAATTAAATTACAATACAGAAACCATGTTTAGAGTTTTTTGCTTTCAAAAAACTTTTAAATAACTGTTAAAAATGTAATTGTAACCTGTGGAGTTCTCTGTTGGTTTGTGATTCAGAACTATTTTGGAGTGTCACGGGTGTTTTTAATGATCTTAAAATTGGCAGTTGTTAATGATCAAATACGTGCTCTGTGACTGGTCTGTTAATGACTGCCCCTCTCTCTCTCTGCCTTTCCCAGGTGCCAAGCCAGCTGATAGACATGAACGTGTTGAGGGCGTGCCAGTTCCTGATAGAGCAGACGTGCAGTGAGGGGAACAATGTCCTGCTGCACTACCTCTACCAGCACCTGCTCTTTGACTTCCGCATCTGGAGCCATGGCGACTTAGGCTGTTCAGCCTGGGGTATGAGGGAGAGGAGGGAGAGGAGAGGGATGGGAGGGGGACGGAGAAGGGGACGGAGGCAGGAGGAGAGGGATGGGAGGGGAGGGGGGGGCGGAGGAGAGGGATGGGAGGGGGAGGGGACGGAGGAGGGAGGGGAGGGACGGAGGAGAAGAGGGAAGGGGGACGGAGGAGAGGAGGGGACGGGAGGAGGAGGAGGAGGGGGAGGAGGGGAGGGGGGAGGAGGATGGGACCACCACCACAGCGAGGGATTTAGGGTTGGAGATGGGTGTGATGCCCAGGAGAGGGGAGAAGGAGTGACCACCAGGCAGTGGCAGACAGAGGGAAGAGGTGGCATGGGGAGAGCACAGTCTGGGAGAGAGAGAAGGAGGTAGCGGGTGGAGGTTAGTGATGGTCAGGGAAAGAGGGTGGGAGAGGCGGAAGAGCAAGAGGAAGAAGAGGGAGTATTGGGTAAAAAAATTAGAGGAATGGCTCAGGATTGCATGCTTTGCTGGCATTGTCTTGGAAAGTTGTCCAGTCAGAGCAGCACAATGACAGGGTGTTTTAATGTGCAATATGTGGATTTGCTGCTCTGTTCTGCAGGACACATTCAGTATGTATCGTCCATCATCAAAGACAACAAGCAGAGGATCCGCAGGAAGTACGGAGTGCAGTACGTCCTGGACTCCATCAGGACGCACTATGGGTGAGGGTGGGGTTGATACAGAACTGTATGTACATTGCCACATTGTGTGCAGCACTTTCACAGTTGAGGTTTTAAAAGTCTTTAGTACAGTAATATTCACAGTCTATAGTTGCTTATTATTATTATTATTATTATTATTATTATTATTATTATTATTATCTGTAGTAGTTGTAGTAGTAGCAATATATTATCTGCATAGAAGGATTTTGTGAGCCCCTGGGGAAAAAAAAGAAACTTTTGAAAAGAAGCAACCTACTTAGAGTGATGTTCTAATGAACAGTTACAGGCAGATTCTGAATAGGTACAAACTGGATGTGTGTTCCTGTGTTTGCATCTCCATGTCTTTGTGGTGCAGGGGTGAGAAGGACGGTGCGGTCCCAGCGGATGATGTGCGGACGGTGCAGACTTCTCTCTTCCAGCTGGTCCGAGAGTTCCTATCGCGGGCTGTGGCTCCAGAGGAGCTGCAGAGCATCCTGTCATATGCAGCCGCTGCCCAGGACGAGCAGCAGGTACCCGGGGCCTCTGGAGAAGGGGGGTCATGGTATTGAGGGGATTAAAGGAATGTAAAGACTGCAAATACATTGTGATTTAGGGAAGAGGGCAGGAACTGGTTAGGGTAAACTGGAAAAGAGTTGAAGAACAGCATAAATAGTTGTAGGGGCTGGGAGAGATTGGGAATCTAGAGCACTGGTTCCCAATCTGGGGTCAGAGGTGGTGAGAGACAGACCTTTTCATACATACAGAGAATATACAATAAACATCACTTTCACTTCAGTACAGTAGTTCTTTCTTGCTTGCGTTTTGCCTTTTCCTCATTTTTCAATTTTGAGGGTCCCTATTCAAATTTTTTTTTTTTTTAAAAAAAGGTGTGTGTGTGTCCCAAACAAACAAATTTGTGAACCCCTGGTCCAGAAGTTGTCAGGGTCCTAAAGCCCCTGCATTTGCCCCTCATTGCCCCAGGTGTGCGGAGTTCTGGAGGTGATCCACGGGCTGCTGCGCGGAGGCCCCACACGGGAGCAGCTCTTTGGACTGCTCTTCGACAAGGGCCACATCGAGGTGCTGTACTCCCTCCTCCTGCAGAAGAAATACAGCGACGAGCTGAGGGAGAGGGTCTTCAAGGTGAGGGTGCAGGGAGAGGGGAGAAAGTGATGGGCACGTCAGAGGAAATATTTATAGATTTATGAACTGCGCTCCATATATATGAAATACCATGAAAATTGAAAACTGTGAACTAGTGAAGAAACCTTGTACAATAAAATATACAGCTGGTTTCATGTATCCCAGTTAGAACTGATCTTGGATTACCTATTGTTACCTTCAGTCAGGTAGTTCAATATTGGTGCTAATCAGGGTCTGCGTAATAACTGAATTAACCAAATTAATGAGCACCTAATCATAAGGAGGAGCAAGGAGCACCGTATATAGGTCGTTTTCTGAGAGTAAATACAAGTAACACACAAATAACATACCATGAAAAGAAAAATGTGTTCCAGTTATTGGTACATCAGACCATAGAACATAGATTTAAAAAAGACAAACACCCTATTTCACAATTTAAAATATACCAGTTTTAAACATTTTTTTCTATATTATTATTATTATTATTATTATTATTATTATGTTGTATTTATTTATTTATTTATTTATTTTATAAATTTGGAATTGGCAATTGTATTTTACCCCATTTTCTCCCCAATTTGAAAATGCCCAATTCATAAGCCTGGCTCACCGCTGCCACCCCCACGCTGACTCGGGACAGACAAAGACGAACAGTCGCGTCCTTCAAAGCGTGTGTCGTCAGCCGTCCGCTTTTCACTCTGCAGCCCCGCTATGCAGCTACCTCAGAGCTACAGCGTCGGAGGACCACGTAGCTCTGGGCCGCTTGTAGGCAGGCCTGCAGGCGCCCGGCCAGTCTACAGGGGTCGCTGGTGCACGGTGAGGTGAGGACAACCTGGCCGACCTAAGCCCTAAGCCTAGACTCGAAACGGCGACCTCCAGGCTATAGGGCGCATCGTGCACTCCACGCAGAGTGCCTTTACTTATTTATTTTCTATTTTTTATATTATGTATCTTTCTTACTTCTTTGCTTTGCCATTTTCCAGAGAAAATATGTTATGAATGTTACATTGGACAGACTTTTTTTGGTATCCCTATACAGAGAATAACCTACATACAGTATGGACTTGGACATTGTGTTGTTTATTGAGTTACCTTGTAGTAATGTATCCCCATTAAATTTGTAATGGGCCATGCAAGAGGCCCTTTTGATTTAACTTCAGAAAAGTAACCCTGACCTTTACATCTAAATGTCCCCTTCTCTTCCCCCACCTTCTCCTCCCTCTCCTTCTCTCTCCAGATCCTGTATAAGATCTTGAAGTTTGATAAGGTTCCCGAGAGGAGTAAGCACCGTCTAAAGCTGAAGGACATTGGCTACCAGGGCCTGATCAGCTGCCTAAACGAGGTCCCAGTATCCATGTCTCTCATTCGCTGTCTCTCAGAGCAGGTCCTCGTCGCAGGTGACCCCCTATTCTTGCCATGTTGTAGTTGAACTTATCTGGAGATTATATGCTTGAAGCCTCTTTCTAAGATTTGTGTTGGAACATGCCTGCATTTTGTAAAAATGTCTGTCCTGCTCCAGGATTTTAGTCTGTATCTGCTCATAAATCTGTTACTCAATAAAACCTGTTATCCCTGACTCCCGAAGACAAGATAAACACATAGACTGCTTTTTTGTCTGATTTCTAAACTACACAGCTCCTTCCTGTGCCTTAGTTTTTTATTATTCATTTACAATTAGGTCCAGCTCAGGTGGACCAACAGGGGTAACTCAACCTCTTGCGACACTGATTTGCATCACTTTTTTGTTGCTGTAAAACCTTCTGCACGTCTAAAAAAAATGTCATAGAATGTAGCATTTTTAACAGTTTCGGGCTCTTTTTCGCCATGTGTGTGAGTTACTGCTTTTCTTTTGGATGCACAGACAAAACCTGCCCTGGAACCCCTTTACTCCATCACATGTAGTTTATGTAACACTTTCCCAGAATTGGTTAAACCTGAGCTGGGATGACTGCATGGTTTCATTTGAGAATTTAAATGCTGTGCTGCTCTTATTAACCAGCTCTCTACATCCCCCTCACCCTAGATGTGAACCCCAACTATCGGGACCTGATCGCTGTGGTGTACCTGTCTCACAGAGCGGATCTCACTGTCAGACTGGATGTCTGTCGCAAGGTACGTTTAACACATCTTCCTGCTTCTGCATTTCAGAATCATTTCCACTATGTGCAGTACCCTTCTACGCCTACATTTTTATCCCAAAATATTTTCACACTTCACTCCTCAAATAGTTACTAAACTCTGGTCTTGTTCGTCTTGTTTTTTTCCCTCTCTCGCAGCTCTTCCACCTCATCTACTCGAACCAGGACAACGTGCGTCAGCTGGCGCGGCAGGCTGGCTGGCAGGACACACTGACCATGCTGTACGTGAAGGAGTCGTACAAGTCTCGGGCAGCCAGCCTCTCCAGCTCCCTAAACAATGACACACTGAACCTGCAACGGCAGGACTCTTCCATGCTGGAGAACCCCCAGGAGGCAGGGGCAAAGGGAATTGGAACGGGGGGAGAGCTACCCGACGTCTTCCTGCCCTTTGGATATGAGTCCCCCGACCTGGATGTCTCTGAAGGCTTCTCGGCCCTCTCTCTGTCTCCAGGCAACAGCAGTTGCCCCCAGAGAATGAAGATAAAGTCCTGCGGGAACTCCTTCGACTCCCAGGATGTGACCAGCCACTCTTCCTCCAACACCATTGATATCCCCGGGGCCCAGGAGGAGGAGTTGCTGTACTCCCCATTCTCTCCCTTTGGGTCCTCCCCCTTTGAGCTGGGCCTGGAGCTGGCCAGCACGAGCTCGCTGGCCACCGCGGAGAGCGGCAACCACACCCCCGTCAGCCAGACTGACACCCCCTCCCCCCTGGAGGCCTTCAAACCCTTCCCAGGCATGAGGTTACGCAAGAGCTCCAGCCTGTCCAACGTGCTGGATGAGAGCAGCTTCCAGGAGCCCCATCCTGGGGACAACACCTCCAACACTAGCAACCCCCAGGTACTGAGCTGGGCTGCTCTGTGTTTGTGTCTGACACCAGCAACACACATATACTTGTCTGTATACAAATGTTTATATGTGTGTCTATATAACTGTTCATCCACACCAGTAACCCTAAGTGTGGGATGAAAACGACTAAATGTAGTCAATCTCCCTTTTACCTGTCCCCAGGCAGTTGTGAATAATTGAATTGAATTTACCCCATCTCACATGCAGCAGAGTCTTGTACCATGCTAAGTGTCTGGATGCTTCCTGTAGGCCACTACACTGTACATTTCATTACCTGACTCGCTTTCTTACCAGTTATTCTCCCTGTCCCTGGTCTCCACAGCAAACCCCGGAGGAGGAGCTATGTAACCTGCTCACTAACATCGTGTTCTCTGTGACGTGGCGTGGGGTGGAAGGCAGTGGCGGCTGTCTGGAAGGGGCGTGGGCAGGTCTTCTCGTCCTCACCAAGCTGGGCTCATCCTCTGAGCTTCGTCCGCCCCGGCGACATCAAAGCAGGTGGGTGAGGGTGATGGGGGGTGAGAGGGGTGATGGGGGTGATCGGGTGAGGGTTGGTGATGGGGTGGTGAGGGGTGATGAGTGGTGAGGGGTGATGGGGTGGTGATGGGGGTGAGAGGGGTGATGGGGGTGGTGAGGGGTGATGGGGGGTGAGAGGGGTGTTGGGTGATGGGGTGCGGTGCAAAGAGAGAGCGTGGAGGTTTGGTGGGTTAAAAGTGTTCTTCTGTCACTAAGAACTTTGACTGCAACACCTGAAGTATACTGATTAACACTCAATCATGAGCTACATACTGTAATAGTAAAGCAAACCTTGGAATGGGAACGGGGGAGAGTTCAGGAGGTGTCACACGCTGAAGATCAGGTCACTACAGAAGGCCATCTTCTAAAACAAAATACTACACTTTATAATTTGATCTTACAAATCTTGATCTTAAGCAAAAACATACAAATAACCTAATATTTCAAACAGTTTGCAATGAACAAGAGATGCTGAATATACTGTAGCTTAGTGCTTTATCTTTCAGGTCTGTGATTTATTTATTTTTTTAAATATCAGTACATCTATTGTAGGGCATATACACTCTGGTCATTTCCCAAAGCAAGATTTTCTCATTGGTCTGATTTGACAGAGCAATTATTTCAGACTTTCTGGTTATGTCCAAATAATTTCCTTTTTGAAACTAAAGACTGAAGTGAGAACAGACACACCACAGCCAGCAGTTACTGCATGACAAGACAAGTGATCATTCATGCAGTTTGAACTGATATTAAGTGGAGTGCAAATCAGTTGAATAGCTTATAAATTGGTTTAAGGGGATTTTGATAATAATTTTGATAATAATAATTTACAAAACTAAACCAAAGGTTTTAAAAAAAAAAAAAAAAAAAAAAAAAAGAATAAAATACTCCAAACTATAAAATGCTTCTTTCTTTCTTTTTCTCTCTCTCTCTCTCTCTCTCTCTCTCTCTCTCTCTCTCTCTCAACAAAGGATCTGGCTCCTATTATAACATGTGGCTGGGCTTAATTGATCGCCAAGTTGCATGTTCGGGTCAGGTATTTAGGCATGGGGAAGTGCACAATTAGTCCACGTGCAGACTGCCAAGATTCAAGTGAATGATAGATTAGCAATCGAGTCTCGGCACAGCTGTATAAAAGAATGAATGTTTCACGCACACAGGGTTGGTGTGTTCGCAGTGGTGAATGGGAGAGAGGAGAGAAATAAAATATAAAATCACAACAATTGCTACGCGTGTTGGGAGTGGAAACAGCACGGTACTTGTTCTGTATCTGTTTGTTTGTTTTGTCCACTGTTTGTTTGTTTGTTTGTTTGTTTGTTTGTTTGTTTGTTTGTTTGTCTGTTTGTTTGGCCAATGTGCCGTTTGTTTTGTACAAGTGTTTTGTTTAAACCTTTTATTTTGTTCATTTAATAAACGCGCAAGCAGCTCATTTATCATTTCACTCGTAGTACTCTGTGTCTTCTGGGTCTGACGTCACATTTTCCTAAGTGGCTTTTTCCTTGGCCTGCGACCATTGAGACCTTCACCATGCAATACTCAACCTATGGTTGAAATGGAAACCCCAGTCCCATTTGCAGCCAATTCACTTTGAATATCTGGTGGTCAGTCTCTGATTGTTATTAACCTTCCTCACAATTCTTCTACTTGTTCTTGGTGAAAGAACCTTCTTTCTTCCAGACCGAGGCAGCGTTGTGACAGTACCATGAGTCTTGTACTTCTTGATAATAGAAGCAATAGTTGAAATTGGGATACTCAAATGCTTCTTGTATCCTTCTCCAGCTTCATGACAATAAATAATTTTCTGCCTAAGGTCTTCAGCTAGCCCTTTACTTTTAACCATATTGACTTATTGGTAGTGACAGCAATCATCCTATGCCTAACCCTTTTATACTCTATGAATGTTCACCTACAATCCAGAATTTTCTAAACTTCTATAGAATTAGGTTCTGCATTATCATATTGAAATTTCTAGCACGTTGTAGACAATACTATCATAGCATCAAAGGGTATGAATATTTTTGAATTAGCATTTTTTGAGTTTTGACTACAACTTTGTGTGTGTGTATATTGGTGTGGCAATGTGGCCACGCCCTTGTGCGTAGTTTGTGTTATATGTTGTATGTTACGTGTTGTGTGTGTAAATGTTGGTGTATAGTCATTGGTACACGGGATATAAACGGGTGTGTGTTTCACGTGTATTTAAGATGTAATTGTATTTAGGCACGGGATTGCACATCACTTCACGTGCATTTAAAGTATTTAATATGTGAGCACGAGGTTGCACGTAATTAATTCACGTGCTGGGATTCAAGTGAATAATTAATTAGTAATTGAATCCCAGCACAACAGTATAAATAGATGCACCTTTCATTCACTCGGGGTGGGGTGTTCGTGAGTGGAGAACGGGTGTGGAGAGGAGGTTTAAATAAAATAGAAGAAGAATAATAAGTGTTTTTTTTACTCACCGTGTTTGTTTGTCTCCCTGCACCGTTAAGTGTTAGATCGTTTTGTTTGTCTGTTTATTTTGGCTACAAGTGCCGTATCCTGTTTTTGTGTTCTTTTTATTTTGATTATTAAATGCTGAGCGCGATCACGGGCTGGAGGCCCAGTCTATGCCCATAGCCATCCGGATCCTGTGGCTGATGGACAGGGAGAGATGGGAGGCGTATGAGAGGGAACACACCCCAAACTCCCTGGAGGAAGGTGTGGAGTTGGTCCTCAGCTACCTGGAGGCAGCTATAAATGGAACAGCAGCCCAGGTAGCAGGATCTCCAGCAGGAGGATTCATGGCCAGCTGCACCTTCCTAGAGATTGGGGAGGAGCCTGAGCGTCCACAGCCCAAGCGGGAGGAGCCTGAGTGTCCACAGCCTAAGCGGGAGGAGCCCGAACGTCCTACGCCTGAGTGGGAGGAGCCCGAACGTCCTACGCCTGAGTGGGAGGAGCCCGAACGTCCTACGCCTGAGTGGGAGGAGCCCGAACGTCCTACGCCTGAGTGGGAGGAGCCCGAACGTCCACAGCCTGAGAGGGAGGAGTCGGAGCGCCCACAGCCCGAGAGGGAGGAGTCGGTGCGTCCACAGCCCAAAGGGAGGAGTCGGTGCGCCCACAGCCCAAAAGGGAGGAGTCGGTGCGCCCACAGCCCAAAAGGGAGGAGTCGGTGCGTCCACAGCCCAAAAGGGAGGAGTCGGTGCGCCCACAGCCCAAAAGGGAGGAGTCGGTGCGTCCACAGCCCAAAGGGAGGAGTCGTGCGTCCACAGCCCAAAGGGAGGAGTCGGTGCGCCCACAGCCCAAAAGGGAGAATGCCTGCTGGCCCACAGCCCACCAGCAGAGGAAGTCGGTGCTTCCACAGCCCCTAGGACCCAAGCTGCCAGCAGAGGAAGAATGCCTGCTGTTCCATCTCCACCAGCAGAGGAAGAATGCCTGCTGTCCCCGTGTCCACCAGCAGAGGAAGAATGCCTGCTGTCCCCGTGTCCACCAGCAGAGGGTGAATGCCTGCTGGGTTCCCATCCACCAGCAGAGTGTGAACGCCTGCTGGTATCACTTCCCCACCGCCACCACCCGAGGAGAGGAACAGGAGCTGCCTCTGCCTCCACCACAGTCCCCTGCAAGAGCGGAGAGCCGCACCAGTCCCCTGCAAGAGAGGCGGAGCCGCACCAGTCCCCTGCAACAGTAGGAGACCACACGCTGCTCGCACCTCCATCGCCAGGAGACTACACGCTGCTCGCACCTCCATCGCCAGGAGACTACACGCTGCTCCCACCTCCACCGCTTCCTCCACTAGGAGCAGAGGAGCAGGAGCTGCCTCTGCCTCCGCCACCTCCAAGAGCAGAGCAGCAGGAGCTGCCTCTGCCTCCACCGCAGGGAGCAGAGCAGCAGGAGCTGCCTCTGCCTCCACCACCTCAACCGCTTCCACCAGGAGCAGTGCAGCAGGAGCTGCCTCTACCTCCTCCACCAGCAGAGGGTGAGTACCTGCTGGTTCCGCCTTTGTCGTGGGAGGACTGCTTGCCCCTCCCACCTCCACCAGCAGAAGGTGAATACCTGCTGGTTCCGCCTTCATTGTCGTGGGAGGACTGCTTGCCCCTCCCACCTCCACCAGCAGAGGGTGAATACCTGCTGCCTCCGCCACTGCCAGGAGCAGAGGAGCAGGAGCTGCCTCTACCTCCGCCATGGAGCAGAGGAGCAGGAGCTGCCTCTGCCTCCGCCACTGCCAGGAGCAGAACAGCAGGAGCTGTCTCTGTTTCCCGCACCTCCACCACAGGGAGTACGGTGGCCGGAGCCCCAGAAAGGGGAGCTACCGGCTACAAAGACAGGGGGAGAGGTCAGGAGACCACTTTCCCCAGCAGCAGTTTCGCTGCAGGAGTTCTTGTGGCGGAGCCCCACAGGAGGGAGCTACCGCTACGAAGAAAGGGGAGAGGTCAGGAGACCAGCATCCCCTGCAGCAATTTCGCTGCAGGAGTGGACCAGCATGCTGTCAGCCGTGCCACTACCGGCAGGGGTGCTGACAGCATTGCCAGCCATGGGCCCACTGAAGTCTCCCTTCCCAGCCCGAGACTTTGTCCTGGACTGCTGGGTTTTAAGGGGAGGTGGCCGTTGAGGCCATGTGCTGCGCACAAGGGGGTATATGTGGCAATGTGGCCGCCCTTGTGCGTAGTTTTGTGTTATATGTTGTATGTTACGTGTTGTGTTTGTGTAAATGTTGGTGTATAGTCATTGGTACACGGGATATAAGCGGGTGTGTGTTTCACGTGTATTTAAGATGTAATTGTATTTAGGCACGGGATTGCACATCACTTCGTGCATTTAAAGTATTTAATATGTGAGCACGAGGTTGCGTAATTAATTCACGTGCTGGGATTCAAGTGAATAATTAATTAGTAATTGAATCCCAGCACAACAGTATAAATAGATGCACCTTTCATTCACTCGGGGTGGGGTGTTAGTGAGTGGAGAACGGGTGTGGAGAGGAGGTTTAAATAAAATAGAAGAAGAATAATAAGTGTTTTTTTACTCACCGTGTTTGTTTGTCTCCGTGCACCGTTAAGTGTTAGATCGTTTTGTTTGTCTGTTTATTTTGGCTACAAGTGCCGTGTCCTGTTTTTGTGTTCTTTTTATTTTGATTATTAAATGCTGAGCGCGATCACGCGCTCAGCTTCATGAAAAACCCCCAAGTCTTTGTTTATTTATTTCCTGGCTCTGGTCTGACGTCACTCACTGCTGCCGTCTTTGTGACAATTAGGTTATCCTTTTTCATTAAAAAAATAAACAAATAAGAATAATTTAACTGAAAGCTTTGGATCAACTTACTGCTGGTTCATTTTTCTATCTGCAGAGTGAGTGAAAGCCAGACGTGGACGGGATAAAGCCCCCCTTTTTCCAACATAAATGTGTTCAAAGGGCAAAGCTGTAGTATCACTTGAACTATTCATGCCCATGCTAATATCTGTGTTTTTGTGTAATACTAATCACATGTAAACCTGAGTGTATTGTTTAATTTTTTGTACTCCCTCCTTACATTACCTGCATTATCTTCAATAATGTCCACACTGAGACAGGCTATGACATCAGCTTCTCACCAGTCATATGAGGCTGCTTTGCTTTTTCAATATGGGGAGAGGCTTTTGTTTTGTTTTTTACTTTATCACCATGACAAATACTAACCAAATGGCATAAGGGGGGGGGGGGGATTGTTAAACAAATTATTTATAAAAAAAAATACAATTCTAGTGATAATTAATGTGGTGTTTATTTAATTAAACAAAAAAATTATAATAATACTAACCTTTGTAATTGTAGGTTTTTTTATGGTTAGGCTATTAGGCTGTACAGTAGAACCTGTCATATCCGAACCTGTAAGATAAAAAACCCTCTATATACCGGTGGATCTCTGACATGTGTCATTTGCGCTTTCTATAACCAACTGATGGAAACTGATCAATGCACATTTTATTATAGGTCTAAACCAGTAAATTCAGTTCTTAGCAGGAGAGAATGGATTCAGTTGCAGATAAAATAATTTTTAAAAAAATAGACAAGTGTATTTGGGAATTCAGTTTCACTTTTTACATGCTGTCACTTTACCTAACTGCCCAGTTTAACCATATTAAATAAAAGAAAACAAGAAAGCAATGGATTAATATAATTACTGTGATATTAAAAAGCACAGAGGTTTTTTTTTAAAACATTTTTTTTGTTTTTTTTATTGTAATGCAGTAGTCTCACAACAGGTGAAGAGCTGGCCATGGCTACCACTGTATTCACATAGTGAAATTTGCTTAGAAATGTCCCAGTCATCAAGTTGCTTGAAAAGTTTGCATGGTGTTGCATGGACAAATCTTGATGTCTAGAATGTTCCTGGGTTGAGCTGCTGAGTGATCGGCCCTGTTCTCTCCCCAGCCTGTTGGAGATGATGCTGGAGTCTGCCTTTTCAGACATCAAGGACTCCACAGGGACCGCGCTGCCTGGCCACATCCAGAACGTGGTCAAGCTGCTCCGCCTTCTGCAGGACTTCCTCTTCGCCGAGGGCCACGCCAACCAGGCGCTCTGGAGTGAGAAGGTAGGAGACGTGGACTGGAGGTTGTAAGGAGAGGATACTCTGCTGACACACTGATGTCAACTGGAGAGTTTATACTAACGTTGAGACTGTACACTAGGATTTGTACTTGTTTGGTGAACGCTTTAAGATTCCGGATTCCCGATGACCCAAACCCTGAGAGGTTGGATTAGATCATCTGGTTTGTCAGTCGTCTTTAGCTCCGTTGGTAGACTAGGGCAGAAGAAGACATGAAATGTAGGGATTGCAATGTCATGTGAGAAACGCAGGGAAAGGAGGGTTAGGATACCAAAAAAGAAGACTGGATGCCGAGGATTGGGATTTTAAATGCAGTCAAAAGGGGAAACAGGCATTAGGAAAGCCAGTCCCATTGAAGAAAATGTCCCTCATACTGTTATTCTCTACAAAGTGATTCCTGCATACCTGTGTGTTCAATTCTTGAGGCGGTCTCTAAAATAACTTTTTTTCCCCCCCTGCTGTCAGATTTTCGAAGGGGTGGTAAATCTGCTGGACAAGCTGCAGGCCTGGTACTACCCTGTGAACGGGGCCACAGACATGAGGGAGATGCCCCAGATCGGCCTGCGCATCATCACTGGCTACATCCAGCAGCAGAATGCACAGGTCAGTACCCTGGTCCCACGGTTCTCTGTCTTCCTCATTTCCTCTCCAGATTATTATTATTATTATTATTATTATTATTATTATTATTATTATTATTATTATCATCATATATATATATTTTGTTGTGCTGCATTGCTGTTGCATATGATTTACACTTTATATATACGCCTCTGGGTGTTCCAAAGCATCTTTATTTATTTTTCATACTTCACTCTCAGTAGCAGTGTTGCCAAGAATTATGGGCTCCCCACAGCAACGGCAATGCTTCAGACTGTTTGTCTTTCCTCCCTCCCTCCCTCGTTGATTATTTTTGCACTTATAAGGGCGGTGTACCTTCTGTGTACTGACGTGGTCTCCTCTCCCCTGTGCAGGTGTGTGCGATGGCCTGTGTGAAGCTGCACAGTCTCTTGCAGACAGTGATGTCTCTGCGGACAGAGGAGGTCTACTTCCTACTGGGCAGGCTGGGCGGGCCGCTCTTTCACTCGCTGGCGGCTGGGCATGCAGACTCCTTCACGTACCTGGTTCCTATAGTGAGAACCCTGCTGGACCAGCACTACGAGATGCTGCAGCTGCAGCACCTCCTGCCCAACATGCCCCCCACCAATGGCAGCGCCACCCTGTTTGAGGACCTGCAGAACTACTGCAGGACCATCGAGTGGCAGACCTTCATCGAGAAGCATGTGAGGCTCCTCAGCTCTTTTTCTACCCATTTCGCTTCCAACCGCACAGCCGATTTAAACCATATTTAAGCAATATAATCTTTTTATATTTATCAGATCTCATAATCTTAATCAACATGGCAAAGGCTGAAGTTGTTTAAAGATGGCAAAATAGGAAAAATTACCTCAAAATTTGCAAAATTGAATGGGCCTACAGTATGTAAGATTCGATACGCATGAGCATGAAACTTTTCAATCACTTTTGAGTGTTTTTCATCTTTATTTGGCATTGTTTACCAGCACTTTCAAACCCTACCCCTCTTTTTCTTAATAGGTAATTTACCCTGTCATTGTCCCTCCTTTCTTAATTCCTCTCTCTGTCTCTCTCTCTCTCTCTCTCTCTCTCTCTCTCTCTCTCTCTCTCTCTCTCCTTGTCTCCCCTGCACTCCTCCAGGTCCAGCCTGTCATGGCTCAGTATGAAGATGATACGTTTGGGAAGAGCCATGACCTGATGTCTAACTTCTGGAACTCTTGTTTCGACGCACTGATGAGCAGCTCTCTGCGGAGAGAGAAGGAGAAGGCCGAAAGCAGGACCAAGTTCCAGGTACACTTTCCACAGGGGCAGACACAAACTCCTCTGAGCTCATAAAGTCCCTCATTGGAAAAAATACTTCAGAATTCTTCATCCACAATATCATGACGAAACCACTGCCCCCTTAAACAGTAAGTAGTATGTCATGTGTTCAGTGCACAGCACTTAAGATTCTCCAGCCTAACTCAAAACCATCTAAAGGCAGATTCAGAGAAATATGATAACAGTGGAACGTCACATATCCGATCGTCACATAACCGCCCTGATCAATTAACTGCCTCGCTAAATAAAGAAGTAAATAATTAAATATTAAAAGTAGACTACGAAAATAATGGCATTGGCAGCAAATGTAGCTTCCGCAATGGAAATAGAAAGAAAGCGTTATAGCAATCAGCCTTTTGGTGTGTTCCCCTTTAAGAGAGACATGCTGTGTGCGTGTGTCAGTCAGCTGCGTGTAGCCGTGACTTTTCAGTGACGTACACCAGTCGAGAAAGTTTTTTTTATGTGCAATGTGTTTATATGATGGAGCGCACGATTGCAGATACTGACAGCGTGTTGTTGTAGCTTTTAAATGCATTTGAGTTAAACAAAGCAAGCTTAATAAACGCAGTGCTTACCGGCTGTTTGTTTAAAATATCTGAAGCAATATTCAAACCAAGCTGCTTATCGGCTGTTGGCAATATCAAGAAAGAGCGCAAAGTACCGTGACAGAGATATTAAGAAAGCAGAACCAGGGAGGCAGGGACTTCTAGAGTTAAGAAGCCATCGGTTCCAGGTTACTGTACATTTACCGTTTTTGTTTTGTATTTTTTTTTTTTTTTTAAAAGCTTTCCGTGGAGATGGCTTTAGCAAACCGCATAGCAAAACTGTGTATTTGTAGGCTAATTAATCTCGTTTACATTTGCTTACTTTTAAAGCAAAACATTTCCCCATGTTTAAAGCAGTTTGCATGTTGTTTTTGTTCACTAATCTATTTATGGATGTGTAAATGCTTTTTCTATAGATGTTCACAAATCCGTCTTTTTCACATATCCGCCTATACACCAGTCCACAGGGGGTCAGATATGCGACGTTGTACTGAATTTGTTTTCAAAGAGAAGTTTAGTGCCAGCTGCTCTGTGCTCTGTTACTTGGTCTAGTGCAGTGCTGTGCAACGCAGTGCATGTGTTTTCTGTTGTGTCGTAACCCCAGTCTGTGTGTACTGTGCAGGAGTTGATTGTGGAGCCCTACCTGAAGAGGATGCGCTCAGAGAACCTGCGCTATGCAAATATGCTGAAGCAGATCAACAGCCACCACAGTGCTGTGCTGCGACAGTGGAGATCCGTGAGAAGACTGCTGACCTGCCAGAGAGGGGCCTGGGCAGAGAGGTACAGTACCAGTCTTGGTCTGTCTCTGTGTGTGCGAGTACATGTGTATGTGTGAAATTCTTGAGTAGACTGCTCATCTGCCTGAGAGGTACTATGCTGTGTGTGTGTGTGTGTGTGTGTGTGTGTGTGTGTGTGTGTGTGTGTGTGTGTGTGTGTGTGTGTGTGTGTGTGTGTGTGTGTGTGTGTGTGTGTGTGTGTGTGTGTGTGTGTGTGTGTGTGTGTGTGTGTGTGTGTGTGTGTGTGTGTGTGTGTGTGTGTGTGTGTGTGTGTGTGTGTGTGTGTGTGTGTGTGTATTAGTCCCTCGTGAAAAGCGTGGCAAATTCTGCGGCAAGGGTCCATGATTTCTGCAACAGAAATTCTTGAATTCTGCGGTAGCCTTTTAAAAGTTTAAACCAACCTGGTTCATTGTTCATTTCTTTTCTTTTATAGAGCTGTTTTCAAAGTTTATTACAGTACATGCTAAAACAAGGGCAGAATGAAACCACAAAAACATTTATTGAAACTTTAATAACTTTTATTAATTCCAAAAACAAAATTGTGAGGCCACTGCCAGCAAGCAGAAAAGTAAAATAAATTATCAAATAAATACTGGTGTTTTTACTGCTATGAGGAAAAAATACTTTGAAAGTTAGCAACTGCAATTAGAAACAACACTGAAAATATTTTGCTCAATTCCTTCAAATGTCATACTCCTTCAAATAGTGTTGATTCTGAATAAAATTGACTGAAAGAAAGAAAAATACATTTTAAAAATGTTCTCCATTTTCTCAGGACTGTGTCTGATGTTTAAAGTCCTGCTTTCCCATTGAAGTAGAGGAAACAGGGCTCTGATAGTTTCTTCAGAAACGACATGCACGGTCTGCCCCCGTCCTCATACAAGTGTCTCGGATATTCCCCAGCACGACCAGCTGCTATTTTATTTCCTAAGTGGCATTTGCCTCCAGACACATGTTTGCTCTTAACAAATGTATCCATGTTAGCTCAGGATTTTAATAGCCACAGCACGTCGGTATCTAAAATGAGTGGTTTGCTTTTCTTAGAGCAGATTGAGCAAGATAAACAAAGCATAGGTATTCAAAAATCTCACTGTGCCACCTTGTGGAATGTTTATAAACTTGAATTTGTTCTTATGAATACTAAGTTAGGCTTGTTGTCATGGAAAATCAATAATTATTATTTGTTTATTTAGCAGACGCCTTTATCCAAGGTGACTTACAGAGACTAGGGTGTGTGAACTATGCATCAGCTGCAGAGTCACTTACAACTACGTCTCACCCGAAAGACGGAGCACAAGAAGGTTAAGTGACTTGCTCAGGGTCACACAATGAGTCAGTGGTTGAGGTGGGATTTGAACCGGGGACCTCCTGGTTACAAGCCCTTTTCTTTAACCACTGGACCACACAGCCTCCTGTAATAATTCTACAACCCAGGGTGCATTCCGCTAAATCGCACCGCGATCACTTTTTTCACAGGGGATTAATATATATATATATATATATATATATATATATATATATATATATATATATATATATATATGTTTGTGTGTGTGTGTGTGTGTGTGTTTGCATGTGTTTAAAGAATGAAGAGTCTCTTTACTCATGAAGTTGCCGGCTCTCCCCACAGGAAGGAGGTGGAGGTGAGGTGGAAGCTGTCGAGCGCAGAGACCTACTCCAAAATGAGGCTGAAGCTGGTCCCCAATTACAGCTTCGATTCTCATTCTGTGGCCAGTGCTCTGCGGGACAACATGGGTAAGCACACACCTGACTTCAGTTCACTCTTATCTTCCCTGTTCTAATTTCTGATTCAGTAGGAAACCATTAAGATATCATGTATACTTTATCAACTGTGCATGGAGTCCACATCATCCAATGATATAAGTATGTGAATCAAAATTCATTTCTACATTGAAGACACTGAGAACGACTTCTAGTCAGAATGTTTGTCATTGAATTGATTACGTTTCTTTTAGTATTTCTTAATTTCTGATTCAAATTGGGTTTGCAACTTTTTTTTGATAATTTAAGAAAAGATTTGCACAGCCAGGATACTTATAAAATCACTTAATTCTGTAGTTTACACAGTTTTGATGTGATGTCCGGTTTGCCTCATGTGTTCCAGGTGCAGACCACCTGCACAGCCCCACAGAGTCTATCCCACTGGCCGTGGCCAAAGAGGCTAAGGTTAGCGAGATGGAGGACGACCAACTGGGAGATGAGGACCTGGTCTTTCTGGACAATCAGTAAGTCATTGCGCAACTCCGAGAATGTGTGTATAGTTGGGTTATTATACACTGCAGATAACAGAGCACCGTCAGTGTGGTGGAACAACACTAATGTGCACGAACCTGGAACCTGAACACCGAACCATGTCTAGGGAATCTGGTCTGAAATACCAAGCATTTCAATGTCACAAGAAATCTCAGTCTGGTGTGAAGTTCCATCCTGTACATACTGTGGGGGTAGGTCATGGTGGAACATTTATTTTTTTCATCACTGCTTGCTCTGGTAGTGAATTGCAGGCCTAAAGGCAAATGCATGTTATTGATACATTGCTTAAACTTCAACAGTTACTCTTGAATCGGAAAAGCCCATTGAAACAGGTTCAACTCTACTTGATTGGCTAGGAGCTGACCATTCATTTATGGAAAATCGATATACTGTGGAACTTCAAGTAGGATAAAACACACTGAGAGGCTTAGAAAAAACAGGCAGCTACTTAATGGAATGTGTCTATGGATGATTGTGTTTACTCTTTCTCTCTCTTTCTCTTGCTCCCTTCTCCCACACTCTCTTTCCCTTCCTACTCTTTCCCTCGCTTTCTATCACCCCTTCTCCTCCTCTGTCTGGCAGGGTGGATGAGGAGGAGCAGAATCAGAAAGAGAAGCTGGTGATCTCAGAGGACTGTGAGCTCATCACCATTGTTGCCGTGATACAGGGTCGTCTGGAGGTCACCACACAGCACATCTATTTCTACGATGGCAGTACCGAGAAGGAGGAGACTGAGGAAGGTGGGTGTGGTCTATGCACAACCAGCAGTATGAACTTGAGAAGTAAAATAAATCATTCTTTAAAAAAGAAAAAATGTATGCCAGTGGACAGCGCATCATGATTATATTGTTTGTAGAGTGGACATCAGCAGCATGTACTGTCATCTCCCAACAGTTCATCCCCCATTTAAAAAATAGACACATGCACTTTTCATTTATTTCTATAATAAAACCAAAGTGTTTCCCATTTTAAAAATGCAGCAGCTCCTCTCAACTCTCTACTGGATCGTAATTTCCAGCTCCTTCTAATAATAAACTGAAGACAATCAGATGTTTTGCTAGATTTTATATTTTTTATTTCTTATTGTATTATTGCTCTGACAACAGGTCAAACTTAATAGGGTAATCAGTCATATAAATGAATACAATACCTAAGCTAAAGTACATTACTAACGTATTGAAGTTAAATAAAACAAAATACTACTTTCACTGTCCTGTTCCAATCACATACTGCACAATTCCTAGCTAAATCTAACAAAAGCATAACGATTTGCAGTGCTGTTATATCACAAAATTATATGCGAAACTGTAATATTCCAGAATAATAGGTTGTGAAGGCTTTACTTTGCCCCACTGAATTAACTAACGCTGTAGTTAAAGCTCTACATTTTTTCGTCTGTATTTCAGGCAGAAACAGTAAAAAAGTAGACACATTTTTCTAATCTCTACCTTTGTAGTTTCTTTGCAATAAACAAACAGAAAATAGAAAGTTGGGCCAGTTTTTGGAAATCCCCTGATTTTGACTCTCTTGCCAAATCTGAAGCAGCACTTCATTGATCCTGTTTTTTATGTTAATCCTACACATTACTGGCCATTGAATCTGTCATGCAAATGCTGGCAAGGTGGTAAACCGGTATGTAATTGATGGCGGTGTATTTTTGTCTTCGAATTCATGTGCAGCAATGTTCGTTAGAATATTCAGAAAGTTTCTCCGCACTAAAGGAAATAATATTCCATACCGCAGTTTTCACGTCGCTCCACTAAAGTCTTCTCAAGTTGATCAACCAATGAGTACTAACAAAAAGCAAAATGGGTGGAGATTTCTGAGATTTCCCTGCATGCTGCCACAGTGTTTCATTTGAGAAACGTTTGCCTATACAGCATGCACACTGACAGACCAGGTTGAAAGTAACCCCATAGAATAGATATCAAACCTTGACGTGCATCCTGGAGCTGAAGGGGTTAAATCAGTATGCAAGCTGTGTGTGGTGGTCTGGTTTATATCACCTGGTACAAAAGCCCCTTGCTTCAGTCATATATGCTCTCTAAGTTGGATTGCTACCACACGTTGGGATTCTAAATCACCTCTCGCCTGGGGAAATGATTTGCCCACCGGAGATGTTCTGATATTTCCTCTGACAGTTGTGGTTTCATTGTGGATGATGCATGAGTAACCCTGAGTAACCCTGTCTGTCTGCAGGAATCGGGTTGGATTTCAAGAGGCCTCTGTCCCAGCTGAGGGAGGTGCACCTGCGGCGCTACAATCTGCGCAGGTCAGCCCTGGAGCTGTTCTTCATCGACCAGGCACACTACTTCATCAACTTCAAGAAGAAGGTGCCTTTTCATTTGTTCATTTATTCATGTATGTATTTGTTTATTTAAAATGTTTAACCAGGAAAAATCTTTCAAGTTGAATAACTTGTTTCTAAACTCACTGCACTCCTTCCTCAGGGCTTTAGACTGTGACATTCTAACACTAACACTACACATATCTACCCTGCTAATGCTTCACATATCTGTCCTATTAAACCTACATACATCTACCCTATTACCGCTAATATAATAATATATTTATTATATATATATATTGTATGTATTATAATATTGTAGCAGCCCAACCAGGCCACCGCTCTCCAGTGTACAGCTCATGCAGACCATGGGGACAATCAGACATAAAATAATAAACAACGTAATACATTTATCTAAATTAAGCTCAGAAAACACACCAATCCAGACATAACACAGCCAATGAGAACTAACACAGTCCAGGGGCCACGCTCCCCTGCTCCTGCTGCAGCTGCTGTCTCTGACTTTGCTGCACTGAACAGTGCTGCCACCACTGCTTCACACAGCCTCAGGACGACAGGTGCGATCCACGGGCTGTCGGACGGCCTTATGAGGCCAGCCTCCCGCTTGTCGGCCAGGATCATCTCTGTAACCTCCTGCCGGTTCTAGGGGAAGCCGGCAGGGGCCTCAGCTTGATGGGTGGTGCATCGCCAGTATCAATGCCATGCTGCACCAGGTGGGCACGGCCCGATTCTTATGGCTTGTTTGCGAAGAGATTTTTGAACTCCAGCAGCAGTGTCCGCAGCTGGGCCTGCCAGTCCGGGCTAAGCCCTTCACAGCTCCGGAGCCACTGCTGCCCGACTGGTGCCATGACTGTGTCGGACACTGACCAGCTCTGATCCACTTTACAGTCATAGTAAAGAAAAGATCCAAGATATACCATACAATTGCATACTGTACCAGTGTTGGTGAAATGGCACAGTCTTACAAGCTTAATAAGTGTGTGTTTGTGTGTGCGCGTGGCTCTCTTTCTGACTTAATTTCTCTCCCTGTCTGTAACCTGCAGGTTCGAAACAAAGTGTACTCTCGGATCCTGGGTCTCCGCCCTCCCAACCTCTTCTACTTTGGGTCTCGCTCACCCCAGGAGCTGCTCAAGGCATCTGGGCTCACACAGGTAAGCGCTGCCCCCCCACTCACAACTCTGCATAGACTGAGCTGTGTGTCCCTGCAGACCCTTATAAAAAAATCACATAGTAAAATATAGCCAAGTGTAATAAAGCGTAGTTAAGCATTGTAAAGCCCTGAGAGCTGTTTTAAAGCATATTAATAAACATAGCAAGCCATGGTAAACAATGGTAAATGCATAGTATAACCATGGGAAAAACATGGGAAAAATGCAAGAATACCGTGGTAAACTTTTATAAAGGGAGAAATACTTGTCCTGTCATTCAGCTGCATGTTTTTATGTGACTTGTTTCAGAAATGGGTGTTCAGGGAGATCTCCAACTTCGAGTACCTGATGCAGCTGAACACCATCGCTGGCAGGACCTACAACGACCTCTCTCAGTACCCTGTGGTAAGCTGTCTGTCTGGACCCAGTGCTAATGAAGTCTCTGTGTGAGCTGCTGCATGTCTGGCAACAGGAGTGTGGCCACCCGATTTAACAGAGACCATCCTAATGGGCAGAATATCTGAGTGTAAAAGTAGTGTGTGATTTGACGTTGTGGTTTTAGAGAGTGCCTGCGAGTGTGTTTGTACACCCTGCAATGTTTAGAAATACTACAAGAAACCAAGTAATTTCAATGACAAATGTTAACAATTGTAAAGTTTCTTTTAGCAATACTAAATTTAACAAAATGGAGTGTTTTTATAGTTTTCAGTGTCTGAACTGTGTCTGAACTGCCTGCCTGTTGGTCGATGTGTTCCCTTAGTTCCCCTGGATCCTGTATGATTACAGCTCCGATACTCTCGATCTAGACAACCCTGCCACCTTCCGCGACCTCTCCAAACCCATCGGAGTGGTCAACAGCCGCCACGCCAAGGACGTGAAGGAAAAGTGAGAATGCTTTCCATTACCGACTCTTATTCCTGCAGCGGGTCTCATTCAAGTGGTCCGATAGTCAGTGGGGGTGTGGCCGCCCGATTTAACAGACAGCACCCTAATGGGCAGAATCTCTGATATTGCCTATGATGCCTGACTTATGGGACACCCTGTGTAACAAATGCTTCCAGTGTGTTGTCCCACCCCTGTATATCTCTGTCAAGCTCTGTCTATTAATCTGTCATCCTAACTTTTTCTGCTGTCTTTGTTAAACTATGACTATTAGGCCATGTCGCTGGCTACGTCACAAATAAAAAAATAAATAAACAGTATGCAACCGTAATGTTCTTCTAGTTTCCTAATGACTCGCAGGATATATGTAAGGCGTCTGTTTTTCGGTTTTTATTAATTGAATTTTTCGGTGCTTATTTTTAGTTATTTTCGAATTTATATATATATATTTTTTTCCCCCAGAGCTTTCGTTTTTTATATACTGTATGAAATTATTGTTTTCGGTTACTTTTGTTTTTTTCTGTCACAATAGGTATAGTAACTCGACAGTACTTTAATTGTACCTTCTTCCACAACGAAATCCTTATGGTCACAGGCATATTCTTCTGAGGTTTTTGTCTGTTTTAAATCTCGCAAGCTTGTTACAATCCTCCAATAGAAATGTATGAATTTGCTGCCACTCAGTAGTTGGGGTGGGTTTAAAGTATTCAGAACAAATCAATGTGAGATACAAGTCAGGAAGGAGGGACATTGCCCAACTGAACTGGGATTCTTTTTTTTTTTTTTTTTGTAGGTATTTTTTTTCACAGAGAAAAGGTATCAAGTCAACGTGAACCGAGTAACCATTTCCAGTGTTTATTGGATATGCACAGATTTCTTTTTTTTTTGTATCGGGTGGGGGTGTTTTATTGTGTTTTTTATCAGTTAAAAACAAAAATCGGAAGCCCTAGATATATGTCAAAGATAACATTTGCATAAATGTAAATAACAACCCATTTTGCTAGCCTTTAAACCATAGTGACTAGGCCATAATAACAATGTGTAGCCTGTACTCCTTTCACAGTGTGTCTCTGTCTTTGTTTCTGTGTGCAGGTACGAGAGTTTTGAGGACTCCACAGGCACCATTGATAAATTCCACTACGGCACACACTACTCCAACGCAGCGGGAGTCATGCACTATATGATCCGGACTGAGCCCTTTACCACCCTGCACATCCAGCTGCAGAGCGGCAGGTAGGGCACAGCACAGCACAGCACAGCATACAGCTGCATACACAGTCGGCTTCATCCAAGGGCTGCAAAATGAATTTAATAAAATGCTTCTCCTGCTGTGGTGCAGTGTCTCCCCCTTCTGATGGTGTGCTGCCATTGCTCCCCAGGTTTGACTGTGCAGACAGGCAGTTCCACTCTGTGCACGCAGCCTGGCAGGCACGCGTGGAGAACCCCGTGGACGTGAAGGAGTTAATCCCGGAGTTCTTCTACTTCCCAGAGTTCCTGGAGAACATGAACGGTAAGTGGAGCAGCTGGCTCCCTGCAATGGAGAGGGACTGGCCCCGTGGTCCCTGTGCCGGTCTCGGCTGTGGAGCTTTACTGTGATCTGACAAGCTGGAGAGTGTGATTTGAAGCCCTGTGTGAGACAACTGCTCTTCTGAGTTCATACTATTAACCAACACCAGACACTTTTAGGAAGTGTGTATCACAGGGGTGCACAGTTCTAGTCCTCAAGGTCCGGAGCCCTCCAGGTCTTTGTTCCACCTGCACCCTAAATGACTTTAACTATACCAGTTTAACCTCCTTCCAGGTCTAAATCAGTCAATTATTTCATGATAACTATAAACCCTGGAGGACCAGATTTGTGCGCCATTGGTGTACTGTTGCTGGGTTTAAAATAAACAAACAATAGAAAAAAGGTAGATACAGGGGGAGATTTAACTGAAATTTAAATGGATTGGATATGGTTAACCCAAGTCACAAATTCAACTGGAAGCTGAGTAGATAAGTTTAGATTGGCAGGTAGTAAGGCTTTTCTTATGCAGAATAATTTACCAGTTGACATTGTAGCAGCTCTATGTGGAATTCTACCTGCTTTGATGTAAGCCAGCTGACCTCGCAGAGCTCTGTGCTGGAGTTTGTGTGCCTAGTTAATGATCGCCCCTCCTCTTCCTCTGTTTCTCTTCCTCAGGTTTCGACCTCGGCTCCCTGCAGGTGTCTTTGGATAAAGTGCACAACGTCGTTCTACCAAAGTGGGCTGAATCCAGGGAGGACTTCATCCGGAAGCACAGGAAAGCACTGGTATGCCATCCAGTATCTGACCTGTCTGTAGAAGCTTTACTGGATCAGCTCAGTCCAGAGACGCACTGTCAAGTATATTCCACATTCGAGCATTGAAATGTGCTTTTTCACCCCTTAATATCGGGTGTTTACAGAACAGTTCAGTACTGTGTGTTGTATATTTACAGGTAAAGAGGTTGAATGATATCTTTTTAGGAAGTTTCTTGATTAGGAAGATCATGTAAACAATTTCACAGCTCTAATTCGATTCTAATAATAATAATAATGATTATTATTATTATTATTATTATTATTATTATTATTATTATTATTATTATTACTGTAAAGAAATAGACAAATCCAAAATAACAATTTCTAAAATATAATCAAGAAGGCAGTGTAGTGTTAAACGACACAGTGTTCTAGCTAAAATGTTTGCAGTATTTTTGAATACTTTGTTTCTAAACTGAACATTTGAAACTTAAATACTAAATAGATATGCATGTCGGTGGAAAAAGTATGGAATCACTAAGATAATGATACTGGCTTTGTTTCCCCCGCAGGAGTGTGAGCATGTGTCTGGCCACCTGCACGAGTGGATTGACCTGATCTTCGGCTCTAAGCAGAGGGGACCCGCTGCGGTGGAAGCACTCAACGTCTTCTACTACTGCACCTACGAGGGTGAGGGAGGGGGAGGGGGTGTTGATATTTAGGGTGGGGATGAGGTGGGGGGCTCCTTTGATCCTTTGCTCCTTTGCTCCCTGCTCTGCGATCAGATAAGCCAGCTCGTCATCTTCCTTGAAATAAACAAAAATATGGAGCAGCCTCAGGAACAGCGGAGCTCAGCCATGTCTCCCCCAAGAAAGCATTCCTGTGACAGCAGGGAGAGAGACACGCCTGCGAAACCAGCTTCAGCCACTGTGGAGATTCCAGCCTGCGCTGCTCAGTCACCTCCTTCCCAGGTCACGATCCAGTGACTAGAGGAATTTGAAGCTCTAAACAGGCTCGGTCTCCACATCCTGTAGCCCCTACGGCGGTCCCTGGTACCGCAACACCCACTATTTGCACATGTTCAGCTGTACTACACCGCGGACGCAACTGATCTGATTGACGATGACACTGCGGAGTATACAGAGGCCTTTACTGTATCCAGCAATGCTGACGCTGTTTTGAGAAGGAATTCATCCTCTCTCAATGTCAATACCCAGACCAAAACAGAGGAGGACAATTTTCTTAGAATTATTGATGCAAAGGACAGAAAAAAAAAACGGTCTGGAGGCCTGTTGAGGTTATGTGGGATAAATCTGCCGCCTTTGCGCCATTCACCCTGGAGTAGATAATTGGCCCGGTTCTCGGCATTGGTCCAGCTCCTGGGAGCGGCCTGCGTGTCGCGACCTTCTCAGCCAGGCGCAGGGGACCCTGTGGCATCCCGACCCAGCGAGCCTGCAGCTGTGGGTCTGGCCCCTGAGCACTGCAATTTAAGCCAGCTCGGTCTATCAGATGAGGTTATTGTAACCCTTCAGAATGCCAGGGCTGCTTCTACGAGTTCCCAGTACAGGTTTAAATGGGGAGTTTTCGAGACTTGGTGTCTGCCTCATGGGCTGGACTCCATCACTTGCCCAGTGGCAGCCATACTGCCATTTTTGCAGGACCATTTTAGCGAGGGAAATCTTCCTCTACTCTTTAGGTCTACCTGGCAGCTGTTTCAGCTTGCCATATTAAAATAGACTCCCCAGGAGCTCACTTCCTGGCGGGACAAGGAGCTCAGAGGTTGCGTCCTTCTAGGAAGGACCTTGTCCCTCACTGGCGGTTGAATGTGGTGCTTCACATGCTTACGAAACCACCATTCGAGCCCCTGTATTCAGCAGAGCTGAAATATTTATCTTTGAAGACAGTTCCCTTTCAAGTACAAAATGTAACCATTACCATATAGGTATTTACCACCTTAAAGACCCCATAACCTGAATAAGATTTATCAAAGCTGCTTGCAGAGCCTTGTTCAGATAAGCATTTATTGTGTTTTTACACAAAATGTATGTGATATTAAAATAATTGCTGTAATAGTTTTCACTAATTACGCGTAATTTGTGCACTACAGCCTGTTGCTTGTTACGTCCCACTGCGGCCTGCGGCCCCACCTGAAGCCAGTGGCTTAGTCACTCCTTCCCAGGGATCCAGCAACATAAATTATACTTGGAAATTATAATAGTATTCAGGTCCCTTCCTAACAGTCACAGGCCCTGACACCACAACAGCTGGATGAGCTGCGCCTGGTTAATAAGAACCTGCTCCGTGTGTCAAAGCTCAACCAGCAGGCTGTAGGCTGATAGTGGCACGTAGGCAGCTCTGACTTTCCCAGGCACAAGTGCCTGATGGGGACAAAGCACTGTTGGATGTCCCTATTACACCAGGGCATACGTTTGGTCCCTCGGTGGACGAGATCCTGCATCACTTTCATCATTATTATTATTATTATTATTATTTATTTCTTAGCAGATGCCCTTATCCAGGGCGACTTACAATTGTTACAAGATATCACATTATTTTTACATACAATTACCCATTTATACAGTTGGGTTTTTACTGGAGCAATTTAGGTAAAGTACCTTGCTCAAGGGTACAGCAGCAATGTCCCCCACCTGGGATTGAACTCACGACCCTCCGGTCAAGAGTCCAGATCCCTAACCACTACTCCACACTGCTGCCCTGTACTGCTGCTGTTCATGGGAATCCACAAAGGAGCTGGTTCTCTTGCTTCTCAAGGCCCCAGCAGCCTCAGACAGGCACAGCTGGCTGCGCCTGTTGCCAGAGGTGGTGTTCAGAACCGGCCGGTGGTGGCTTCGAAAGGTTCCGCCACCCGGCGCAGCCCAGGGCTTTTCGTGGAGCCATCTTTAGCATTGGCGTCGGTGCACCACGGACAGCTGGGTGCTAACTACCACCTTTAGGAGGTAAATACCCATACGGTAATGGTTACATTTCTATTTCAGGGAACCAGGGTTATAATAATAACCTAAAGTTTTCCTACTAGCAATCATCTACGCAAAGCGAGTAGGTGAAATGCAAGCATTTTCCATTGCTAAAGCATCTCTATTTTTCAAGGAGGCCAGGACTAAGGTCATGCTTTGTATTAACCCTGCTTTCCTCCCTGAAAGCATCTCTGCCAGTGGAGTTGGCGGCTTCTCATCCACCACCTTTCCAATCTGACAGGGAGAGGAAGCTCCACACGTTCTGACCAGTTAGGGCATTAGCGTACGATGTTGACCGGACTCAGGGTTAGCATCAAACAGAGCAGCTCTGTATCTGCTATGAGTTCCACGGACAAACCCTGTCCAAACAACAGCTGTCAGAGTGGATTGCAGACACTGTCTGGCTTGCCAACCTACCCCCAGAAGGTCAATGGTCATTCCACAAGAGACCTCACAACCTCCTGGGTATTATTCCAGGGTGCATCTCTCTCTGACCTGTGCACTGCTGCAGTATGGGTGACCCTCACCCCCATACTTTTCATTAGGTTCTGTAGATTGAATGTCTTAGATCCCCAAAACCCTGCTTTACCAGACAGCTAAGGGCAATAATAAAATATGTGTTTCTTTTTTCTGTGCTGATTTCTGGTTGTTTTGAATCTCTTAGCAACAATTGCTGGAGGTAACGTTGAAGTTTTTTTTTTGGCCCTGTCCAGTCCTCCAAGGTTCTGAAGCATAATGTGTTTACTTTGCAAGTGCAAGGTGATGTATTATCATTTTAATGTTCAGACTGCATCCAAAAGCCATGCAATGCATCAGAGTAAAGGAAAACTTGCCCTGCCCTTCCTTGTGTATAGCTGACTTTGTGGTTCTCTCTGCAGGTGCTGTGGACCTGGACGCCATTGCAGATGAAACAGAGAGGAAGGCTCTGGAGGGGATCATCAGCAACTTTGGACAGACTCCCTGCCAGCTGCTGAGGGTGAGCCAGTATGTTGATAGTGCTGACTTACCCATTTCCATGGAGCGGCCTATCACAGCCAGCTCTTTCACCATTCACTTCATCACCTACCTGTCTCTGTTAAAGGCCACCCAGTCAACACAGAACAAACACTTAACCTGAACGTTTATTTGTTGTCCAGAAGATGATTTGTACGGATTATGAAGACAGATTTTATTTATTTATTTTTTTAAAGTTATGAATGTTGGATTATTATGCTAACTGAGCCAGCTAATCTTGGGTTTGCCAGCAGATTAATATTGATGCTTATACTTTTCCATGGAAAGGCCTTTCAGTGCGGTTCTGTAACCCAGTGTCTGTCTGTCTGTTTGTCTGTCTGCAGGAGCCCCATCCTCCCCGGCTGTCTGCGGAGAACGCTGTGCGGCGACTGGCTCGCTTTGAGAACAACCCCCCCAACCTCCTGGACCACCTGTCTCAGCTCAAGGCCTTCGTAGAGGTGTTTACTACCAGTATTTAGCACTCGGCAGGGGCGGGGGGACAAGGTTAAAGGGAGAGAAACCTTTTAATTTCATGTTTTTGTTCAAAAAAAGGCTTAATTTTTGTATTAAGAAAGATTTATATTTAGCATAAAAATGATTGTATTGAGTCAGAGAGAGAGAGAGAGAGAGAGAGAGAGAGAGTTATTAAATAACTATTACAACATAACTGTAAAACACTCAGAGCTGAATTTAGAAATACTAAAATAAACTAAAATTCAATGACAAATGTCTACTATGTATTGCATTGTAAAAGACTTCTTTCCAGTGAAAACGTTTGTCATTTAATTTTAGTTTCTTTTAGTATTTATAATACCTGAGGTAGAAACTGAATTGTTACTAGATTGCGAGAGTGAGCTGTGAAATTCGTATTCATTCAGTCAGCGCTGGCCCTGCTGATGAGTTTTAATGACATGGTGTTTCTCTTCCAGAGTATCAGTGATAACGTTTCCCTGGTGCAGGCTGTGGTTCCCAAAAACCAGGCCCGTTCTTTCATCACCCAGGGCTACCCGGACCTGCTGGTAAAGATGAGACCCCTGTAGTGGGAACTTCTTCTCTGCTTCTGTCTTCTCTTTTTCCTAACTTCTCTCGATGTCTTATATTCATTATTCTGCTTCATTGCTTAAATCTCTCAGTTACTCTTTCCCTGCCATTATTTTATATCGAAACAATATAAATATAATAAATTATTTAAACCTGAATTATTCATAAATGTTCTTTTAACATTGTATAAGAAGCAAGTTCTTTACAAGTTGTAAAAAATCAGGCTTCTACTTGTTTAATACAATAGCTGTATGTTTCTTTGATTATTCGTAGTACCACTGTGCGTATTAACAGTATATGATACTGTATTTTTATTATGACATTTTCTTATTGTTTTGGTAGTTCTGGCTGAACTGCACTTCCCATAACCCTTTGCTCTCCTCTGTCTCCCAGGTCACAGTCAGTGCCAGTGGATTGCTGGGAACTCACAGCTGGATGCCATATGATAAAAACATTGCCAACTACTTCAGCTTCAGCAAGGACCCTACTGTCTCCAACCCCAAGTATGAAAGTCTCTCTCACTGCTCTACTTTGCTGTCATACTGTAATTTTGTAGTACTGAATTTGCTAGACTATACTGTATTGAAGTTGCTAGCTGTGAGATCCCCAGTACTGAATTGCCGTTACAATACCGCTATTGAAGTTGCTGGCTCCCAGATCGATCCCCTGTTCTGTACTGAGTTCTCTAAACTATACTCTATTGAATGGGCAGGTTCTGATCCCCAGTACAGAGTTCTCTTTAAGATACTGTATTGAAGTTGTGTACTCCTCTTCTCTCTCTGCAGGACCCAGCGTTTCCTGTCAGGACCCCTGTCCCCTGATGTGGAGCTCACCTCAAAGATCCTGGTGGTCTCGCACGACGGGAAGCTGCTATTCAGCGGGGGGCACTGGGACAACAGCTTGCGGGTGACTGCACTGGGCAAGGGGAAGGTGGTCGGGCAGCTCTGCAGGCACATCGGTACGTCAGCCCAGGGACAGGGGGCATTGGGGGAGCTTCAGAGAAGAGACCTCTGTTTGCAAGGCACCTGACTCCTGTGGTGCTTTCTGTTGCATTAGACCCTTAACATTAGAACCGCCTGATTTTCTTACTACCTAGAACCGCCGTGCCAGTCATTTCAACCGGTACATTTTTAAACAGCTTCAATATCAAAATGAAAGACAGACTTATCGGATATAACTCAAAAGTTTTATTCCTGAATATCATATCTAACATTTGCATAGTAGAAACCCTGTTTTTTAAATGGGAAATAAAAGGCTTCATTTTCAAAATTAGCGCATACAGCACAACTACAAAAAATTAAAAAAATATATAATAAAATAAGCATTTCAGAAGAAACTAGTGTGTAAACAGGTATATGTACATACAAAACTATAAAACCGAAATCATTTTTTCTAATACTAACATAAATAAAATAAAATATAACACTCCTTCCAGTATGTAATGTCTTCTTACAGTATTGCTCTATTTGTTTATTTGTTGTATTTATTTATAACTTTCACTTCTCATGCACTTGTAAGTTGCTTTGGATAATGAATTTACAAGTTTACGAACGAGAGGAGGCCAATCAGCCCATCTCACCCTTCCAGTTCTCAGTATGTGATTAATCTAAAAACTTCCCAGTGATTCAGCATCAACACCATGGCTATGTAACCCATTCTATAAACATGTTACTTTCTGTGTAAAGATGATACAGCTGAAAGTCTAACATGATTATTGCTGATAACAGGATTCTCATGAATCATTTTTCTGTACAATTCGTAAGAGAGTTAGGAAAACTGGCTGCCAGCTGGTTTAATGGTGTTATCTTGTCTTGTAAGACATCGTGACGTGCCTGGCGCTGGACCTCTGTGGAATCTACCTCATCTCCGGCTCACGGGACACCACCTGCATGGTGTGGCAGGTCCAACAGCAGGTACACATGCCCAGCCCTTGTTGGAGAGTTTTCTATCTAATCATTGTCTAAGAATTAATGCTGTAAATCTACATGTTAAGCATGTAAACCTTTTGTGTTTTTTTGTAAACTCTCGTACAAATCTTACTTGAAAAAGTATGTTGATTTTGTTTTTTTGTTTATTTTTACTTCTGTATTTGTTTAAACTTTTACACTGATTTTAACATACAGTATTTAATTGCTTTACAATACATAAAGAATAAAGTCCTCATAAAATGGACATTTTCAGTTAAATGTTTAGTAAAATACTATTGTATTTACTGTTTAAATGTTTACAGCCTTCATTCTAATAAGCAATACAGTGATAACCAGTCCCTTTCTCTTCCCCTCTGCAGGGTGGTTTTGCCTGTGGTCTGGCTCCAAAGCCGGTTCAGGTCCTCTATGGACACAACGATGAGGTCACTTGTGTGGCCATCAGCACTGAGCTGGACATGGCGGTCTCGGGGTCAAAGGTGAGGGGTCAGGTCCTTCTAAAGAGTTTAACATGAGCCAGTATCTAACTAGCATGGGGTCAGGATGGAGGAAAAATGCATGTTATTCCTGGCAACCTTTCCCTTCATTTTGCCATTGCTGATACTGTCTTGGAGCAACCCACCTACATGACTGTCCTTGCTACTGTGGAACCTAATAGATCTTTGCTTTCATTCATTTCTGGTAAGCTGTTTGCAATTGTAATTTTTTTTGTCTTGCAGGTTTTATGCGAGGGCTATCCTATTCTGTCCTGTTTTGTAAACTCGGTGACACCCTCCTCTGCGTGCTGTCTTTTAATGTCTAATTTTCTCCTTCTCCCTCCCATTCTCTCTCCGTCTGTCTCCATATCTCTCAGGACGGCTCATTGATCGTGCACAGTGTGCGGCGGGGGCAGTTCATGCGCACCTTGCAGCCAGCCTGTGAGCGCTCTCTCCCAGTCACTATCTCTGACCTGGTCGTGGGGCTGGAGGGCCATATCGTCACACAGACCATCCTGCAGGGGAGGAGCACAGTCAAGGTAACATGATGGAGGGAAGGGAGGTGTGGTAAACCTTGTCTAAGAAACGTCATTATTATTATTATTATTATTATTATTATTATTATTATTATTATTATTATTATTATTATTATAGCTTCTAGAGAGTTACTTTTAGTTGCATCACTTGTAAGTGTTCAATATAGAACAAAACATCGTCTTCAGTTTAGAAGGAAGTAGTAGTAATATTGTGCCTGTGTCTCGTGTCTACGTGTGTGTCTGCATGCTTGTGTCTGTTACTGTGTGTGCTGCCTGTCTGACCGCATCTCTCTCTCTCCTGTTCAGGACAAGTTTTCCCTGCACGTGTACTCGATTAACGGAAAGCTGCTTGCGTCGGCGGTTCTGGAGGAGCAGGTGTCGGCGATGTGTCTGTCTCAGGAGCATGTCATCCTGGGTACAGTGCAGGGCTCCCTGTGCATCCGAGACCTCTACAGGTAGGAGCAGCACAGTACAGCTGCCTATCAGAAGAACTGTTTAGACAAACGTTGCAACTAGAACATATGAAAGACACTTCGATTTGAATTGTATTAAACACAAATACTTACTTGATGGTAAGAGCTGGAAAACTGGAAATTGTCAGATAAGGCATTTTCATGTCTAATTCAATGCTAAATCCAATGTCCTGACAAAAATTCAGTTGGACTGCCAGCAACTTGTCTGAGTGAGTGTTCAGCGCTCTGGCTGTGCTGAGCTGTAACCTTGCTTTGGGTTTGTGTTCCAGTCTGAAGTTGATGATGAGCCCTTTGGCACTGAAGGTACCAGTCCACAGCGTATCCATCACCAAGGAGAACAGCCACATCCTGGTGGGACTGGGAGACGGCAAGCTCATTGTGGTGGGGGCCGGGCAGCCCTCTGAGGTACGAGAGAGAGGGCAGATAAGACAGGCCACACACTGGTGCGACTGGGAGAGTGCAGTGGGAGTAAATGATCGGGAGCTAACAAAAGCTGTCCGATTTTCTTACATCCCATTAGCTTACATTAAAAACTGTTGTATTGAGCTGAAGATCTCACTGTTGGAGTAAATCTGACACAATCCAGGAAGGTACCAGGAAGCAACAGCAACTTTAATTGTGTTGTAATTTAACAAAGAAAATGATCTTCAGCAAACCAGGAGATTGTGTGCACAGGCAGTCCAGCGATTTTTCTATTGCTACATTTAAGCCTTGGTTATGATTGTTTTTGTTATTTAAGTTCCTAAATAGGGGTGTAACGATTCATCATGTATAGCTGAATAGTGATACTTTCTTTACATGCTATGTCATATGTATCGCTTGTATTGTGATACAAGACCAAAAGCTCAATGTTGTTGTTCACCAAATGGTTCTTGAATAAAGAATAAGTGTGTTTGTACATACTTTTCCTATACATTTTAGATTTTTGTCTTTTAACATCTTATTATACATCATACAAGTGAACCAACAGGACCATCACATTTATTGTGATACATATCGTATCGCAAACTGCATCGCACAATATGTTTGACATCATGACAAGAGTGTATCGTTACACCCCTATTCCTAACACCCTCTCCATGTGATCAGGTGAAGACGGGCCAGTTCACTCGGAAGCTGTGGGGCTCGAAGCGCCGCATCACTCGGATCTCCTCGGGGGAGACGGAGTACAACCCCACAGAGACTGCTGAGAAATAAAGCTGCAGCCACAACGCACCGCACAAGAGACTGGGGAGAAATCCCAGCGCAAAGGGGGACTGAGAGACCCGGGACTAAAACAAAGCACTTGTCAGATTAAAATGGAATGGAAGCTCCCTCCCAAAGACTCCACAGCCAGTCGAGAGAACAAGCCTGGGTGGGGGAGACCCTGACTCCTGCTCTCTCTCCGCCTGCTTGCCACTTGTGAGTGGTTTCTGGAGTAGTTTCCAGGAAAAAAGGAAGTTGTTTCTTTATTTATTTTAAATATTTTTATATTCTTTTTCAAAAAACTTCACATTCCCATTGCTGTATTTTTGTTTATGCACATACATACATACATACATACTGTACTGTGTACGTGATGTGACCATACAGGGCATGTGTACTCCATATATACTGTTGCCCCTAAAAAGCATTGAATCTGTATTCAAAGACTTACAAACACAGATAAATCAAGCGAATACGGAGGGGGGAAAAACTAAACAGCTCTGCATTCAGGGAGAAAACCGGATCACGTAGGATCAAATTCACTTTGCACTATACAAGCTCCACAGTTCCCACTATACTGTATGAATACATGTCTCTGTGTGTAGAAATGATTGCATTCAGTGCCAGGCACACATACGAGTTATAAACATACTGTGTGTGTGTGTGTGTGTGTGTGTGTGTATGTGTGTGTGTATATATATATATATATATATATATATATATATATATATATATATATATATATATATATATATATATATATATATATATATATATATATATATACACAAAATAATAATTCTGTTAAGTGTGTAAAATACGCTATACACTAGGAGAATGGTTTGGAATAGCCAAACCTCATTTACCATACACTGTGCACCTGTTGTGTTGCATGGTGTTTGGAGACCTGGAGTGTGTGCACTGGGGAAAACTGGTGGGTTTAGGAGGAAGCTCTACATGGAAAATATGGACAGTCCTGCTGTTTCTTTGTTTTGTTATGTTGTCTTTGTTTACGGTCTAAAACCTCATTACATTCCCCTTTCTTCTTTTTGTATTTAAACAGACATGGGCCTGCATCAGGGCAGGTTTTGATATACTGTGAAGTGTGAATGGCAATCAAAGCTGTAGACAAAAGGTTAAGTTTGTATAGATGCAGAATCTGTATTTCTGGAAAACCTAGAAGTGGCCTAAATTAGTCAGTTAATCATGGTTAGGCAATTAACCCCACCTCAGCCCCACCTTACCGTCTGCCGTTTAACATAATCATCTACTATTTCATATTGAATAATGTCCCTTCCACAGACAGGAATGCTTGTTCCGCAGCGCCCCCAGTTGCCAGTAGTGTTTCCAACATGGGGTCAGAGACAAGAGCACTTGTATCTGCTGTTGTTCCACATTGCAGCTGTAGGGGTTGCTGTTGGCACAGTACAGATGACACCCTAGTGGCGTGATGAGGAAAGAGCACCCAACGATGAGGAAAAAGCACCCACACACTCAAGAATACTAGTTTAAAAATGAGTAGATGAATTTTGTTAAGATGCATCAATGCTTTAATAAAGGTATTTGAAACTACTGATTATACTGTCTTGCCAAAGTACTACTGATTTTGTTTTCTTTAAAGATTATTTTGCAGTTTTACGTTAACTAAATGCAGGACACTGCTATTGTCAGTAAGGTCAACTTGCTGTCTGTTGGTCTTGTAGTACTGGTTCTACAGAGAGAGCTTCAGGGTGCCGGCTGAGGAAACCGTGCCAGATGGAGAATGATAGTGTCTGTGCCTGTTTGTCTGTGTGTTAGTGTATTGGGCCTGCCTCATCTTGTTACTCAAACTGCAAAGAACTCTTTATAACAGCAAGCCATATGAAACAGGGTTGTAAAATGTATTTAGGCGCTGTATTGACGTTCATGCCACAGTATTGACACTTGTGGTGCTTGTGGTTGTGTATGTATCTCTGTATTTTTAAACCACTGTAACACTGTTATAAAATGTCACTGTTGCCCCATGTAAGGGTGACTACTTTTGTGGGGGGGTGGGGGTGTTTGTGCAATAATAATAATAATAAAATAATAAATCAATATGTTAAGAGAGGGGTATTTTTATATCTCTTGCTGTAAAAACGATTTTGTATGGACTTGCTGCAGAGGTTGGAATTTGATGTATATCTGAATGTGTTCCGCCTGTTTCTGTATGTTTGTTTTTTAAAATACTTTTATTTTCTCACAATGTACTTGAGCACTGCAAGTTTTAATGCAGTAGCAACTGGGTAAATGTGGCACTGTTTTTTTATATATATTGTTAACGCATTCCTCTGTGATATTTGATTTTCACTTGTTCTCTTTGTTGTGAGGTGCTTTTCCTGGTTAAATGATTTGCTGAACTCTTATTGGGATGGAAAACTATGTGACTCAGCTCTGTGTGTCTCCAGGATGCTAATGCTGTCTGTATACATTTGTAAAAAATAAAAAATGCAGAGCACAATCATTTAAAGGATGCCTTAAACACAGACGAGCCAGCCTTACCTTGAACGATATCGCTGTCTTTGTTTAATTACTGTGGTGATGTTTGTGATCGTTCCTTTAGAACGAACAGGAAAAAAATAAGATTCTATTAAATTGTGTTGGCCTCTTCCTTTATTCTCACAATATAAAATAAAATAATTTTAAAACACTGAGCAAGGGATGTTTTCATTCTTTTTATTAATATGTCAGATTACGGGTGGGGTCTAGTGAACATCACTTCCAGTGCTACATTCTTTTAACCACTTGCTTTGAGACTGTCTTTCCAGTTGGTACACATCTGTATTCTATGATTCTCTCAGATGTTCGATTACAGGTGTGGTATCCAGTAAAAATGGCCCCTTTCACTGCCGCATTGTTTTAACCTCTGGGCATATCTATGATAGAGTTCATTTCACATATCCATTCTTTTTCCTGTTTACAAACCTTTTCATCAGATATGCCAAAACACTTAAATTATGCCCTCAGGGTGTTTTGTCTTTGTTCTCAAACTCACAGTACTGGTTTATTCCTTTTTTTCTCAGTTGGCAGAAGTGACAAAAAGGTCTTGTAATTGTGCTGTTCTTTCATAACGTGCCAATTGAGAGGTCTTGAGGTCTTAAATACTGTACAATACAGTATAATCTGTTCTACACTTATTTATAAGCAGTTGTGATTTGACACCCTTGTTTCTGAAACTAAGGATACAACGCAGGCAAAAGTTACCAACAATTCTCCAGCAGCTGCTTTTGTGATATCCAGGCCAAGATTTATCACTACAGCAAAGTGTTTTCTCTTGAAAAAGTGTTTCCAATATAATCTAGGCCAGGGTTTCCTAATCCTGATCCTGGGGTCCCACTGTGTCTGCTGGTTTTCATTCCAACTGAGCTTTCAATTACTTAATTTAACTATTCATTATCTTAATTAGACTGTTTTAATTGTTTTCAGCTTTTAAACAGTTGGAGTTCAAGATAGCTATACAATTTTATAAGTAACTTGATATCGGCAACTTTTTAGGAGCTGAGAACAATTAAAGGTCTAATTAAGCACATTAATAGTTCAATTAAGGGTTTAATTAAGTAATTGAGAACTTGGTTGGAATAAAAACCAAAAGACACAGTGGGTCAGATTGCTTGAGATTCAGAATTCTGCAGATTTACATTTTCCCTCAATGCAATTCCAGTGCTTTTGTCCCTGGCTTCTCTTTCACCATTTAAAAAAGGCCTTCTCAAACTCAGTCCTGGGGACCCCCTGTGTCTGCTGGTTTTCATTCCAACCAAGCTCTTAATTACTTAACTAGACCATTAATTGATCTAATAATGTGCTTAATTAGACCTTATTACTTGTTTTCAGCTCTTAAACAGTTGCAGTTCAAGTTACTTATCAAATGCTGTAGCTAACTTGAAATATGCAACTGTTTAAGAGCTGAAAACAAGTAAAAAGGTCTAATTAAGGGTCTAGTTAAGTAACTAAGGGCTCGGTTGGAATGAAAACCAGCAGTCACAGGGGGTCCCCAGGACCGAGTTTGAGAAGCCCTGGTTTAAAACAATATGTCTTGTGCAATACAGCAGATAACGTGTCACGTGAAGATCAAAGAAAAACATTGGATGAACAAAGATTTTTGATCAATATACTGTAGCACATTACACTTCAAAACAATCCCAGAAAAAAAAAAACACGAGCTGTCCGAAATGGACATAAGAACATACAGACATTTACTAATGAGAGGAGGCCATTCAGCTAATCTAAGCTCGTCCGGTTCCTAGTAGCTGACTGATCTCAGAGTTTTGTGAAGTTGGGTCTTTAATGATCCCCGTGTTTTTCTTACAAAGTTCAGTTTCACTTACGAATGAGTAATTTTCCTCACGACAGAGACAGGTCTGTAAGAGGAAGTGTCCGAGCAGCCAACCCCTACCATTTTCCTTTTCAGTCTTGAGAAAGGACCAGATATTCCAGAGATTTGTTCTTTTACCTAGCTTTATTTTGTGTGCTTTTATGACATTCTCTGCTGGCTACTTACTGCTTTAGCACCTTGGTAGTGTAATAGTGTTGTTACTTTTACAAGAAAAAAGAAGCTACTTGTCTTTGTCCTGTTAGCCATGTGGTTTGCAGGTTAGATAGGCCTACCTTGCCCATTGCTCCGGCTCGTCTTCAGGCATGGTCAACTGGCGGCCGGGAGGTGCCTCCTGCCCACCAACAGTTAACTTTTCTTTTTTCTATGATAAGCATGCTCCAAGTCTAAAGTCTGGGAGACCAACATCCAGGAGGGGCAGGGTTGTGTGCTTGTGTGGGTAGTGGAATACAGAAGGAAATTCAATGTGTGAAATGTCAGGTTTGTGTATTGCCGCTGCGACATGAGTGAGGTGGGAAGTAAAGCATTTGCAAATGAGTCTGTGATTCTTCTGTTTTTTATCATAAAAGACAGAAAAAGAAAACTGGGTTTTCCATGCATGGTGGGGAGCGTGGTAGTTTTAAAGAAAATGGAGGTAACCTCCAGTGTCTTGTATCTGCAAGTTATGGCAGTGCCAATGGAATATAACATAACTTGAACCACAAGTTAATTCCATGAATATCTGAATCTCCCAGTACATAGCCCTTCTCAAGGGAGATTCTTAGCCTCTGCCAGTCCACCACAATCTGCTTCAGCAGTCCCAAGGCAAGACTCGGAATCGCCATCCAGAGAAGTTCAACCTTTGGGCTTGGCCTTTGAGCGGTGCCATTTCTTCACTTTAGGCCTTTCGGAGAAGGTCATTAACACTCTCCAAGCCTCAAGGGTGCCATCTACCATTACTCTCTTTTGAAGGTAAGTGGAAGATCTTTTCCAACTGGTGTTAGGGTTTTGACTTTCTGCATAGCCCCATCAGTGATATATTTCAGTTCCTACAGCACTTGTTGGATCAGGGCAAACAGACCACGACCGAGGTGTACCTTCCCTCTATTTCAGCTTTTCATCTGAAGGTGTTGGATTTTTACCTGGTGCACATGCGCTCTCTGTTTACTTCATGAGGTGGGCTTGGATACTTCACAGCTGCCTTGTTTTGACCGTTGGATTTCTTGTGTTCTAGTTTTTTTTAATGCAAAGATTTGAATTCCTGCCCACAGATTTTTGCTGTTATACCCAACTTCAAAACGTCTGCATTCTGGCAACAACAAAACTCCCTGGCTTTTCAAAGACTGCAGCACAGATGAACACTGACAAATATTACAGCCCAGCTTACCATCAAGCCAATCAAGGAACGGATAGGTTTTTTTTTTTTTCTTTCAATTCACAGAGCTCAAAATAGCACCCCAGGTTTGTTGCTGCAATCGATAATTTCGACAGTGGCATCGTCACAGAAGACAAAATGAAATGTGTGGAAATTAACATTAACTGCTGTTAATATGAACGGACATGTGACTATACCTCCTTTCACACAGGGATAGGCTGAAGTTGCATTGGTTGAATTCACTGCAATTCATTTAATATGTCCGTCTCAGGCCCAAGTTAAGGGCCCTTCTTTCCGGTAGCCCATCTCTGTGTCAAAGGAGACGTAGCCACATGTCTGTTCATATTACTAGACTGTGACAATTATGTTATTATGTTTTGAGTGCTGTACCTTTAAGACATGACCTTTAGTCTCTCACACGAGACATAATCGCCGATAATATTGATTTCCACACAAATTACAGAACTTTAGGAATCATTAAACTTCAAAAATTGATTAAAATGTTTCTATACTTTGATACTTGCTGTAAGGCACTGTAATAACGTGCAATTGAAATGAATAAAAGTTTTTAGCTGCTCAATAACATAGGCAGGAACTCCAACCTTTACTGACGAAATAGAAGAAAAATCAAGAACGAGGTGACTGTTTTAAATTGCTTAACTTAAAATTGGAGAAATCTTTGCGTTCACTGCATGCAATGTATATCTTCATTACTGCTTGTGTATCAACACATTACACTTGGTAATCTCTACAGGGGTTTCTCCGAGACAAAATGAAACAAAGTACTAGTTATGCAATTGGACTGAGTGCTGAAGGCAACGAGGGGGAATGGCTCTGGGTGGATAACAGTGCGTTCAAGGCTCTGGGTGGATAACAGTGCGTTCAATGAAACACTGTCTCTCTCAATACTAAAACATGTGCAACTAAAATGAAAAAGTAATATATTCAATACTGGGCAATAAACACATAGAAGACTGCTTATAAACATGAAACACGCTTGTATTTGTTGTGGTTATTTGTTCATAGGAAACAAAAATACTTTTGCTTACACAAAATGGAATTGTATTGTTCAATTTTCAAATCAAAATGGTTTGAGTTTCCAGTGAGCTGTTGGTCTAAACAGCTTTCTGACTAATTGTTCCCAATTTTTACAGAATAGTGTTCTATTGTATCAGAAGTCAGCCACAGCCTATCAGTGTAATAATCGACTGCCCTGGATCTGTGAGAAGAAAGTGGCCCAGCTCTAAATGAACCCACTCACAGGACCCAGGAGACACACTGGCAGTACACAGCACTTCTATAAATCTGTGTTCACTTTCGAGAAACCCACTGGCCAGTAAAGGAGTTATTTCATATCAAGGCACTGCTAAATATTTGTTGCCTACTTTGAGTAATTGGGAATAATGGTTACCTAATTTTAAGGGAGATGATGGGGTTGTAATAACTTATCTGTGATTACCCTTAAAAATAAGTGGTTTATGCAATAAAATGGGGTTTGACGCTGTGGTGTTAACTCTAAATCATGGCATGTGTCCGTTCATTCTTCTACAGTATGCAGTTTACATTTACAGCTAAATATTTTGCCATTTCTGGGACTCTCAACTTTAGATTAATGCAAGACAGGGAAATAGGGTCCTAACTATGCGTTCTCACGGAGAACTGAATGAAACTGTGAGGGAGGTGTATGGCAATTTCTTTGTGCACATTGACAATGGGGTATAAAATGGGGTTCATGTCAGTGGAAATGTAGCGCTACTGTCTTTACCTGAGCCAGCTTCAGGGATAGTACAGTAAACGTGGACGGGAACTTCTTCAAGCTCGGTTCTAAAACCTGAGTTGGATTGTGGAATCACAGCGGGTGGACTCAAAGAGGTTTAGCTATTGATATAGAATGTAAAAAAAAACAAACGCCAGCTCATCCTGCAAAAGGTGAGCATATTGAACCAGAGTAATCTTGTATGGAACTTTTATACTCTTTTTATGGATTTTAAAATAAATACAGAACAGCTTATTCAGCAGCTTTCTCTTAACTAAATAAATCAATTGTATAGATATATATAGTTTTGCAAAACTCTATTGCCTGTTTTATTTTATTTTTGATTATTACCTAGTCCAGGGGTCTCCAATTCTGGTCCTGGAGGGCCAGTGTCCCTCCTGGTTTTAAGTGCTTATTAGAAGCTTAATTGGCCCAATTAATTAATTTAGGGTACAGTTAGAACAAAAACCGGGATTGGATACCCCTGACCTAATCAGTACATTTTAATTTTGCTTCTCATTTGTATATGCAATATTTAGTTTCATGTTCTGCAAGTTGGTACTTGAGTACACAAGTATCTGCATCCCAGGCATTCTGTCTTCATTCATTTTCAAAGTTGGAAAAACATTTTTCTATAGAAATTTACTACAGAGATGTATCCTACTTGAATCAAAAAGTTGTTTCTTCATTTGTACTAACTGTAAAGCCAGTATCTCAGCCTGCATCATCGTTATGAGGTTTAAATGTGGCAGTGAAACAGTTCATTTTTCCTGGACAACTTCATAGAATACAGCCGGGTACCAAAACGTGTTTTGTCTCTATACCCCATAAACTTAAGTCACATGACCGTAACAAAGCAGCCATAATAGGCCCTGCACATGCACAACTATATGTAGGAACTTTCTAATTTGTAAATCGTGTCAAATTAATAAATTATTTTCAAGCAGTAAAAAACATTATTTGAAAATGTGCAATAAATTCCTTTTGAGATCCCCAGGACAAGTAAACTTCTAATACATTAAGTAACAGATAAACAGCAAATTACGTATAATGATTTGAACAACAAACAAAAACTTGTACGGATCTGTCATTAGATCTGTCATAATTCCTTTTATTAAAAAACACTGTTGCTTTTGTCTTTACTGCCCTTTGGGTAGGAAGTTAGATTCAAGTGCGCACAGTCTTTCCTCCAAGGTCATCAGAACAGATTTTATCTGCCAAAGTGGAAAAAAAACAATTAGTGTATTTCAATAGAGAAAAACACTTCAAGTCCCTGTTATCTACAGTTTTGTTTTTTTTTTACCCCAGATTAATCTTGTTATCACAGGGCCTGTGCTAGAGATAGAAATACAATCGTAAGAATTTAAACAGATTTGAACTTATCAAAACAATATTAGAAACCCTCAATATTCTAAATAAAGTGTCTGGAAGTTTATTGGTTAATTATAAAAAATAAATACATTTACAATGTGAAAGTTGATCAGATTTACCCTTTGTATATCGGTTTCTACAAGCATCCTGGACTCGACAGTGATAGGTTCGTCTTCTTCATCTGCTAGGACTTTATGGGGTGTGGACCCTAGCACATAACTAAACATTAACATGCCAGGTTAGAAAACATGTTCTTGATTCAAATTGAAAAACACAATGAATTAATTGCCTGTGTGGTCTAATGGATATTGAAAACTACACTGTACAGTACTTCTGTACCTTGCTGTATGAACATTCTGATCTAGTATCAGCGATGCCTCTTCAATCAGTAATTCTCATTGACAACCTCCTACTGTCGCACTAGTGCTAGCAGCAGCATACCTAGTTGGCTCACAAGGTGAAGCAGTGTTAACAGGGGTCAATAGGGAATGAGGGAGATGCTTGTGCACCTAATATGAAAACAGCAGGGTGTCTATAAAGTAGCTGCATTTATTGGCCATATTAAATTTACAACTTGCAGGATGCAGTAAGGGAAATTAAAAAATGGGAACTGAACTCCAATGGCTGCCACATATGACTACAATGGGGCGCTGCCATCACATCACAGTCAGGATGATATAAAATGAGCTGCCAATCAATCTGTTGACAGTCTCCATACTGACCCTGCAACAGAAGCTTGCCCAAGACAGGAGATCACAACTCAGCCTTGAAGGCCATGACACATCAGGTTTTATAAGTTATAAATTAAATAATTCACAGATTTGAGATCAATGGGTTTAATTAAGTCATTAAGGGCATGGTTGTAATAAATATCTAGGCTAGAATGGCCCTTGCTGTGCCTGGCTGCCCTGGAGAAAGGGTGCTGGAGTATGATTTGAAATGAATGAACTCTTTTAAATAACTACTTTAATTGGTTCAGTTTAACAATTTAGAACAGGGTTGGAACAAGGACCTGGACTGGAAGGGCTAGCTGCCTAGCCCTTCCCTACAGGAACACCCCTACGAAGGAACGTTGCAATAGAATTCAAACTCAACAATGGTGTCTCGTGTGGAAGTTCCAAACCAACATCAGTGGCGTTCAAATGTTATTCAAAAAAATTTGAGCCACAAGAGTAACTAAAAAAAAATGTTGGGGGCCACATGTGGAAATATGTGAATCGCCAAGCATTTTAAAATGTCACAATGTTTCCTGTTACACTGAACAGTAGGCTGGTAGATTGAACAGCGGGCTGGTTTAAGTGACCTACTGCTCTGGCAACTAGACGGAACAGTAAATGTACAGTTTACCTGAACATAGCAGGGGGCTGCACACAGGGACCGCAGGGGCTGTATAGGGTGGACCACTGACCTATAGTACACCACCTCCCTAGCTGACCCCACCACATCCTACAAGTTGGATACTCAACACATCTGAGTACGGAAACAAACAAACTGGACACACATGAACTGTACAGAAGATTAATCTGTGGAAGAATGTTGCAAACATTTACAATATCCGTGCTAGGCAAGAAACACAAGCCTCGTTTTATTGACTAATGTGCAGCAGCTACAGTACAAGCTTAAGATTGAAAAGTAGCCAGCCCATACCTTGCAACAGACATGACATTTAAACAGAACACATCTCTTTTGTAGTCCAGATTCTTCGGTGTACATGTGTAGATCTTGCCCAATTCAGAATAGCAGCCACCACAAGACAACAATGAATATATACTGAAAGAAATACAGAAATAACAAACCAATATGACTGAAGTAAAAGTAAATGGGCAGGTGTGCAACAATTCGGCAAAATTCAAGTCATAATTTGGGTGTGAATCTGAACGACATTATTATACCCTATTCACACAACCCTAAAAAAACAGATCACGTTTTAAAAATATGACAATGAACTGAATAGCAGTCCCGTGGTTTCAATGTTCCACACACTTCATTTAGGTAAGGTGAATAGGGTACAAGTGGATTTAACCTGGAAATGTCTCAGTTGTTTTATTACACCTTCATTTCTCTAGAACTGCATCAGAGCTTCTGACTGGATGTACAAGAGCAGGACTAGCTTTGTAAAACTTTTCCACTACCTACATGCATCAGCTGTGTAAAGATATACCTACCAGTCACATTCATTCAATTTTGTAGAAACAAGCTTCTCATTACTGACAACAACATTGTTGGTGGTTGCTGAAAACAAGTAAAAATAAAAATAAAAAAAAGATTAAAAAAATCAAATACATACTGTAGACAATAAACAAAGCATATGTATTATCAAGATGATGCACAGCAAGATAGGTTTGACTGGTGGGCTACTTTGTATGTTGTGTCACAATATAAAATAATAAATTATTATCGTTTTCAATTTAGGGCTGTGCAGGAGATATAAAAGACCCTATACATGGCACATGATCTAGGTATTCAAAAACTGCAACACTTAATGATTATGTCATTAAGCACAACAGTACTGAATCAATTCTCGTTAAAACGTACTCGGATTAGACGAATTTCCTGGTAATACGAATTTTCTACAAGGTCCCTGATAAATTCAGCAGCTGCTTATTGAAAGCGACTTATTTCGTTTAACCCGAATTTCCTGTTAGTGCGAATTACTTTGGATCCATCCCAGGGAAGAAAATTTGAACTAAAACGAATCGCTCTAGTTCGGTCGGGAAATGTATTAACTTTCATCCAGATTAGCTCCTCTGTAGTGTAGGTTAGTGCTGTTTAGGGACTACAGACCCTATGATGCATTCCTTACAAAACAGAGGAGAGGAGAGGTGTTGAAAGCGGTGGATAATTCATTCACTGCTGCAGATTACAATGCATTCGCGTGAACACGTATTCATATAGCCTTTTTTTTTTCAAATAAAATTCACAGTAGTTTTAATGTATAACACTTTTAATTGTTCTGTATAATTTGATTTCAGTTTTACTGGAACTTCAATAAAAACCGACAGTATGCATTTAGTGTAGACTCAATTACTGAAGACTGAATTTCGTGTTAACGAGAATTGACTGTACAGCTACAAGAGTGTATTTATTTAAAATATTATGCTAATAATAATAATAATAATGCGTTATGTTGCTAATACTGGTTAATAATACTAGGTGACACCATTTGGTAAACAGTAATGCATTAACATGAAACAGAATCCATACACCGTTACCAATTCAAGTACTGTTAGCCCACACAAAAAGAAACACAGAGAGATACGAACTTTTCAGCCATATAGTGCCCGTCTCATCTTCACTCCCGAGCCAGGCCAAGGAGTCCCCGATGGGTACCTTGCAATTAACACACAGAAACACGGCGGGAGGTCCTCCGTCTTCCTCGCAGTCATCGCCCCCCTCTTGCGAAGTCCCTATCAATGTCCCCCTTTCATCCTCGAGCTCATGTTCAGCATAAAATTTCTTTGGAGAATCCATGGCACTGAATCACCCGTCACAACAAATCTCCCGCCCTGCTTGAAGCTCCAAAACGTAAACATTCACCCGAGGTTTCCACCGGAAGCACATAATACTAGAACGGTAGGTAAAACTAATAGACTGACATCCAGCGGCTGGAAATTGTCAACACTTTATACTCTGACACACATTTTAATTATTGCTTTTATTTCTCTAACACTCCTCAGTTTCGTGGCTGTTGACAGTTGCAGCAGGAGTGGCATTTCTGCAAGCTCTTATAGTTAAGAAGCATTCTAACTCCGTTAATAATATACAGTATGATTATCAATATAGAAAAAAAAATAAGATTAGTTTGAATAAGCTATTTTTGTTGTTTGTATAAAAATGTTTCTGCAAACATGATATGTTAATTTTAGTAGTTAATTAAATGTATTGCAATAATAAAATGTATGTAAACGGCGTTAATTTGTGTGGTCATATTTATAGCCTTATTACTAGCGTTTACAGTAATCTTTATTTTTTGCTCAGGTTTCAGTTAAAAATGCTTTAGATAATCACCACCAGGGGTTGCTGGTGGTCTGTAAATCCCAGCCTTCCTGCCTGCCTGACCTGCTATTTATTTCCTGCATGTACCGTCCAGATGCTTTCCTGGCACATTAGCAGATTAGTGTACTGTATATATATATATGCAGTTTTGTTTCCTCGAGATGCTGGTGGTCCAAAACGTTATCACAAGCAAACAAGTTTGAAGGACGCTGGTCTGTTTGTTTGTTAGCTTGGTTGTTTGTCTGGGTTTACAGCTGGTTCTGGTTTAGTTGTGGTTTCGCTGCTCCTCTCCACAATGCTGCAATCTATCCATCTGTGTGCCAGACATCGCTCTCTGTGCCGACCTCTGTCTATCTTTAAACCCTCCGCTGTCACAATCTGTGCCTTCTGTCCGTCTGTCCAACAGTCCAGACACTCCCCTATAACCTGGATTCTCTTTTATATAAAAATATGTCATCCTTAAAGTGCTTTACTTTATTTAACTAGGCAAGCCAATTGAAAACTGATTCTCATATTAAAAACCGACCCGGCCACGCCTCTTAAAGACAAAGTGATCCTGCTTTGCAGGTGCGAGATGAGACTGATATATATATATATATATATATATATACATATATATATATATATATATATATATATACTATATATATATATCTATATATATATATATATATATATATATATATATATATATATATATATATATATATATATATATATATATATATATATATATATCTATATATATATATCTATATATATATATATATATATATATATATATATATATATATATATATATATATATATATATATATATATATATACAGGTTTACTGAGCTTGCACAACATTGCATTGTTTTCCTAAACTTTTTTTTATGTTTATATGACATTAACAAACAAACAGCAACTATTACCTAATTGAATATCTGACCGTTAATAATCGGCATTGACCAATGCATCTGAGAACACTTTATCATTCAAAAGCAAAACAATGTGTAGACTCTTCACAAGAGCTTTTAAATACAACTCAAAACATGCATGTGCATGTTATTATGCATAGTAAGATATGGGCGGAGACTGATGATGTTATATTTTAATAAACATCCGTCATACAGCTGTCAGAGTGTTCAGCGATTTTCCAAGTGCTACTACAGTTTTTAAAATTTGTTAAAAAGTATACTTTTGTTTTAATAATTCTAAGGGGATTATTTTATATATTGTGCCTATTGCAATTGCACACTTAGTTAGAAAGAGAATGCAATTCAAGAGAAATATACATTATCTAATTTTTCAAGAATGCCCCAGGGTGAAAGGTAAAAGCCCCTTTTTTATTGTGCTCCTATGGGTGAATAGCGGACATGAGGCTGAGCAGGAATTCAAGTGATATCTAAAAACAGAAACATTTATCTTAGCTAATTCTCAGCATTGGTATCTGGCTTTTGTGCGGACTACAAGGTATGTGCCCAGTCAATCATACAGAGAGCTATAGCCAGCTCGTGTTTCAGATGTCTGCTAGACAGTGCCTTGAGAGAGGGCAGAGGTGCCTCTGTGGTTATGCCTGTATTGTGCTCTGGTGTACCGTCAGCTTACATACCCCTTTCACAGCTGGCTTGGGACTGAGGAAGACAGAGGCCAAGTGGCCTGTCCCCCCAGGATCACCCTGTGATACAGTGGCTTAGCTCAGCCCAGAAATTAGCCTTGAGCTTTTTGTCTACTTGTTTGTTGATTTTACTGGTTCCCCCAGATCTTCAGTGGCATTAACACTGATAGAAACTGCACTGCTGGAGGCACTAGTGTTTGTCGACTTGACATATTTTCAAAGCATTTACTCTTAAATTAACTCCTTTTTTAATGAGAAGATTCTATGTTAATGTTCATAAACTGGAAACCAGTTTCATGTGACCTTGTATTGAATTACTTGGTTGTTTGGTAAAATTACTTAGTCCTTTTGAAAATACCTGTCTTATTACATTTTCAAATTTTCTGAGAAATTATCCTATTAGCAGCACACTTGTAAGTGTTGAGCTCTATCAATGACAAATCATTCTAAACATTTAAACCACAACAGAATCTACACAGATTAAATATGTTCGTATTAGCTTTTTGTCTGTTTTTCATTTAGATTTCATAACTCATAATACGTTTCTCTTGCACTATGGAAAAAACATATATTTTTAATATATGGTAGAAAAGTATGATACTTATATTTTTCATATATAGAAATTGGCTCCTTTTTATATATATTTATAATATATGGGATATATTTAAAATATATTTAGTCTGTAATCCATGTATTTATTTTATATGTTGAAAATATATGGTGCACCATAGATTTTCATTAGTCTGTAATCCATATAAAATAAATATATGGATTACAGACTAAAATATATTTTAAACATATCCCATATATTTTATATATAAAAAAGGGGCCAATTTCTATATATGAAAAATATAAGGATCATACTTTTCTACCATATATTAAAAATATATGTTTGTTACATAAGGGATATGACACATCAAAGAGTGCATGAGAAAAACAAGTTGCAGGAAGGAGCTGTTCAATTACTGTTCTGAATAGTGTCTACATTGTCTTTTACTGTTTAAATGTTGCCCGCTTCCTCGCCAAACAATAGCCTTTGCCTCTGCAGTTTGTAATGATCCTTTACTAATGGATGTGCCTCGGATGTATCCAGAGTAACGTGTGCTAACTAGTGGGTTCAATAATAGAAGTGCCTGACTCTGTGACATGTGTGTTACAGAATGGACCTGTGGAACTAGGCTATGTATGGTTTGAAGCATTTGACTACTAAAATAAATGTACTCTGTGCTTGTACCCACAATCCGTGTCTGGACCCTATACTGCCTTCTGGTCTGGATTAACGTCAAACCAGCCTGCCCAACATTACAAACTGAATAACAGAGTTCATCTATAACTATCAAACATGCAAAGTTAGAGAATGTTGCAATACTGCAAGCAATTTTAGTAAAAGCTGTACCCTTGTATTAAGAGGAGATAGACTTAGGGCCGAGGGCAGGAGACCCTTCACACAGAGAGTGGTGAGGGTATGGAATGGGTTACCTAGCCATGTTGTTGAGGGGGAATCACTTTAAGACAACTTTGAGATCAATCCGCTACTAGGAACATAGGTGGAGCGAATGACCTGCTGTAGTTTGTAAATGCTCTTATGTTCTTATGTTGTTAAAAGCTGTAAACCTGTTCTGGGTTTTCATATACTACATTACAATTTTTATATGATGTCTAGAATAATACAAACTGTATGCAATATAAGTAGAATACTTCCTGAGTTAAGTTGTATCTATTATTCTTAACCCTGGCATTACTAAAATGTCTTGTCACCCTTTTATTTGTAAACATCCATATGTATTAAAAAAATAAATTACCAAACCATATTGGCATAAAACGCTTACTATATTCTATGTGAATAATGTTGGATCTCCACGGGAGATAACATATGGCCACACAGGAGTGATTGACCACAAAGCATCATTGAAATAATTGCATAACTGATGGAACCTGATTGATGTAACTTTTTGTAATGAATGGAACAATCTAAAAGTGGAGATGCTGTACAGTGGCATAACAGATGTACAGTGGCATACAAATGGCATAACAGATGTGACAGTCTGGCACGAGGGTGCATCACCAGTCCTCCAGGTGTTATAAGTCCCCCAAATATAAGGGGCTCCAGGTAGGAGCGTGGGGATGTGCAGTACATTAAGGAGTTAGGGCAAAGGGGGGTGCTGCAGTCCCACACTGTTGTAAGTTCCCGGATAACCAGCAGTTGCTACCATTGCCAGCAGGGATGCTTCTGAGGACCTCTTTGAAAATTACACCCGTGACCTCAAAGTAAAATAAATACATGTGATTGAAAACTGGACAGTGTGTGTGTGTCTGTGCCTGTCCACCTGTTTGAGTGTTTGTGTGCAGTTTACCCTGATATAGAGATAGGACATTTTTTGTGAGGAGGACTTTTTTTTTCTTCCTGGAGACAAAATTGGTACTCATTTAGATTTATTCTCTTTCCTAAATAAAAATAAAAGACATTTCTTCCACTGCTACTCTTACAATATTATTTTTTGGAATCATACGAATATAATGGGTGTCAATGCAATGTCCTCACTAAGGTAGTAACATGAACCTGTATGTGTGTGTGTGTCTGTCTGTCTGTCTGTCGGTATGTGTCTGTGTGTTGATCTTATTCTCCTGCCCTCTCCCTCCCCCGTGTTATGCAACCTTTTAAACCCGGAGAGAGCAAAGGTAATCCATGTCTCTTTGATCTGCCTCTAACGTGGACATCCTGTGAACTACCACTGCTGTTTAACTACTTGAGAGGGGAATAAAACCCTTTTTGGATACAAAATAACTAAAGGGGGGGGGGGGGGCTTTATAGCAGGAGAGCTCATTTCCCTCCACTCATGAAACAAAAACCAGGGTGGAGCTGTCGCCTTGTTCACAATAAAAGAACAGGGCTGCCCAGTGGCTCAGCTGCTCTATGACCAGGACACTTCAAAGGCAGCCGGGGGCAGGGCAGTGCTGTAAAGATTTGTATTTCAAAGCCCCCTGCAGTGAGGAGCAGAGATGCAGATAGCTCCTTACTTCCAGGAGTAAAGAGTTTAATTCCTTTATTGCAGGTTGAGATAACCTGCCTCCCCCTCCTCCCATGTCATCCTTCCCTTACAACTTCACACCCCCATTTTACAACTCCACTCTCAAAAGCATCTGAGCTCCTATCACCATGGCCCAGCCCCTGATCAGGGGGTGTAAAGTTCTACAAAGTATTTATTATTATTATTATTATTATTTATTTCTTAGCAGACGCCCTTATCCAGGGCGACTTACAATCGTAAGCAAATACATTTCAAGTGTTACAGTACAGGTAAAAATACACTAAGAGCAAGATAAATACAATGACTAGTTCAAGCAAGTACAAGTGTGACAAAATACAATTCAATAATACAGCAGATAAAAGTGACAGTGATAGTTACATCAAGATATGATTAAATACCAAATACTACAGTTTAAACACTTGGCAGATTACAGTACTCTGAAGTACAGGATTAAATGCAGTAAAATAGGGGCAGATAAGAGTAAGTAAAGCATATTTAAGGAAGGGTGAAAGTGTCCCAGGGGAGAAACAGAGGAGTTCTACAGGTGCTGTCTGAAGAGGTGAGTCTTAAGGAGGCCGGAATGTGGTCAGGGACTGGGCGGTCCTGACATCTGTGGGTAGGTCATTCCACCACTGCGGAGTGAGGGTGGAGAAGGAGCAGGCTCTGGAGGCAGGGGCGTAGAGGAGGTAGAGCCAGTCTTCTAGTGCAGGCGGAGCGGAGAGGTCAGTGGGGTGTAGGGAGAGATGAGGGTCTGGAGGTAGCTGGGTGCTGTCTGGTCAAGGCATCTGAAGGCTAGTACAAGAGTCTTGAACTGGATGCGGCGGTGATCGTAGCCAGTGGAGTGGCGGAGTAGTGGAGTTGCGTGGGAGAAGCGAGGCAGAGAGAACACCAGGCGGGCAGCGGAGTTCTGGATGAGCTGGAGTGGGCGGGTGGCGGACGAGGGAGGCTAGCCAGGAGGGAGTTGCAGTAGTCTAGGCGGGAGAGTGCAAGGCCTGGACCAGGAGCTGGGTGGCATAGTTGGTGAGGAAGGGTCGGATTCTTCGGATGTTGCTCAGGAAGAATCGGCAAGTGCGTGCCAGAGTGGAGATGTGCTGGGAATAAGAGAGGCAGGGGTCCAGGGTGACTCCGAGGTTCTTAGCGGAGGAAGAGGGAGAGAGTGTGGTAGATTCCAGAGGAACAGAGATAGAGAGATCAGAGGAGGGGGAGGAGGAGGTCAGATTTAGAGAGGTTGAGTTTGAGGTGATGCGAGTGCATCCAGGAGGAAATAGCAGACACACAGGTAGAGATACGGGAGGAGATGTTGGAGTCAGAGGTGGGGAAGGAAAGGAAAATCTGAGCATCATCAGCATAGAAATGGTATGAGAAACCATAGGATGCGATGAGGGGGCCCAGGGAGCGGGTGTAGAGAGAGAACAGGAGAGGACCCAAGACTGACCCTTGGGGGACTCCTGTTAAGAGAGGGTGAGGTGTGGAGGTTGCTCCACGCCAGGTTACCTGGTAAGTGCGGTTGGAGAGGTAGGAGGAGAACCAGGCCAGAGCAGTGCCAGAGATCCCCAGGTCAGCAGGTTTTAGTGAGGCTGCGATCTAATATCTCTACTCTCCCACTCTACACACTGGGAAATACTGTACTTACTCCAGTGCTGGGATGAACATGTCTTTTCATGTTCAAATATTCCCTAAAAATGTTAATATCAAAAATTCCTAAATTCATGATCATTTTTGTGAAAGATACATTTCAAAAAGTATTTGTCTGTGTTTACTCCATGTATAACTTATTGGTCTCTGCAATTTAAAAACCTGCTCTCAGAAATAAATACATGTAATCCATAACTATAAAATCCCAATGGATCTAATTTTAGAAATACTAAAAGAAATTTAATAAATTTTATGGCAAAATGTATCGACCAGAAGAATTCTACTATGTCTTCAAGAGTTAAAACAATGTCTTCTCGTCTTGTCATTTAATTTATTAAGTTTCTTTCAGTGTTTCTAAAGATAAAGACATGAAATATAGCACCCTGAGCCTCCTAAACTCTGCAGCTCCTTTCTCGGTAATATGTGAGTGGGTTTCCTATCTGGAACAGATATCTAAGCTGCATCGTGCTTGTTTAGCCCGGTCTGGTCACAGCATTGCTGCTAGGAGTCCTGCCTGGCACCGTTTGTAATACAAGGGTAAATTCCCCTTAAAACAGACCATACTTTTCTATTGAATCTTTGCAGAAAGTGTTGCAATTTGTGACTTCAACAGTGCAAAATGACTGTGAGTCTTGGCACCATATTAGTTTTTCAAATGCAGACCCCAACCTGCAGGTTACTTCTAGCGTCACATCACTGCATGTAGAAAATTCACACATTCCGAAGTACAACAACATGATGCTGTAGTTCATCCTCCATTCTTTAGGCATTTCCTAACTACCCTTAAGCTGTGTACGGAAAAAGAATCTTGTCGATTGCATGAAATGCCCTTATGAAATAGGTGTATTGCATTGAAAAAGGTTTGCATTAAAGGATAACCTTTAAACCCAATTTTAACACCATTAGCACTCTTCTGCTGAAGAACATTTACTTTTTACTTGTTTTGTCTTTCAGGATATGGAGATTTTTTAAATGAAGTTATTTCAATTGTTGCTTCCTGAATCCTAATTTCTTCCTCTGCCGACCATTGGAGTGAAGCTGATTTACACCACAGGAAGTGATAGGTACCAGGAAGCAACAGCTAATGTTACTCGCAAGTGATGAAGTTCCTGGTGTTAAAAGAGTAAGACATTTTTTGTTGTTGTAATTGTTTAGTATTTAAAATGGTATAAAACATGAGCTATGTTCTATGTAAAAGATGAACTGTTGCTGATAAATGTCTTTTGACTTTTTTTCTAAAAAAAAAACATTAAAAATGTGAATCCTATATACTATATATATATATATATATATATATATATATATATATATATATATATATATATATATATATATATATATATGACAAAAGCACAAACGAATTGACCTCAAATTACAAATACCAAATAAGTTCAGTTATTACATAATACAATCATTCAATTAATTACAAACAAAATTATTTAATGAACATGTTGGCTTGATGCAAATCCCCAGTTAATAATTAAGAGCCTTTATACATGTAAAAATGCAGTGTGTGTACCTCACAGTTCCATATATTACATTTAAACAAAGCATGACAGGTTCAAATCCTCCTTCATCCCCTTAGGAAATATTGTATCTAATGTAAATATCCAGAATGCTTCTGTCTGTAATATTTATTGTCCCAATCTCCACCTCTATGATGGGGTAAGATTCTTTCTAAACCAAAAAACTTTAAATCAGAAAGAGAGTGTTCATTGTGCCTCTTTAAAATGCAGAAAAACAGAAGACTTTATATCTTGTCTTCGGAGAGAGCTTTTATGTTCACTAATCCATTATACATAAAAGAGTGTTTTGTTTTACCAACATATAGAGATGGAAAATTCCCAACACTCCCACTCAGCGTGCCTGTCCAAACAGGCTGTGAATTAGTGTCTGCTCTCACCAATCTATCTCTTAGGTTTTTACCTTTTGAGTATACATACAATAAGCAGTGCAATAAATAAAAATATAGCGCATCCCACTGGTTGAGGGATGGGACCTGCTTGTCCTGTCTTGTCCTTTTGAATTGTGCTCAAGAATGACAGTCCTGACAGGAATTATGAAGGCTGTTCCGGTTGTCTGAGAGTCACTGCCCTGTACACGGAGATGTCTAAAGGCCAGCATGCACTCCATGTAGCATGAAAAACCCAAGCGACATATTCAACACACACATGGTTCTAAGACTATAAGAACATAAGAATGTAAGAAAGTTTACAAACAAGAGGAGTTTGCTAGTTTGGTCATTAGTAGCTTATTGTTCACAGAATCTCATCAAGCAGCTTCTTGAAGGATCCCAAGGTGTCAGTATCAACAACATTACTGGGGAGTTGGTTCCAGACTCCAACAATTCTCTGTGTAAAAAAGTGCCTTTTATTTTCTGTTCTAAATCCCCCTTTATTTAATCTCCATTTGTGACCTGTGGTCCTTGTTTCTTTTTTCAGGTTGAAAAAGTTCCTTGGGTCAACATTGTCGATGCCTTTTAGAATTTTGAAAGCTTGAATCAGATCGCCGCGTAGTCTTTTTGTTCAAGACTGAACATATTCAATTATTTTAGCCTGTCTTCTAAACCCGGAATAATTCTGGTCACTCTTCTTTGCACTCTTTCTAAAGCAGCAATATCCTTTTTGTAACAAGGTGACCAAAACTGAACACAATATTCTAGATGAGGTCTTCCTAATGCATTGTAAAGTTTTAACATTAGTTCCCTTGATTTGAATTCAACACTTTTCACTATATATCCGAGCATTTTGTTGGCCTTTTTTATAGCTTCCCCACATTGCCTAGATGAAGACATTTCTGAGTCAACATAAACTCCTAGATCTTTTTCATAGATTCCTTCTTCAATTTCAGTATCTCCCATATGATATTTATAATGCACATTTTTATTGCCTGCGTGCAGTACCTTACACTTTTCTCTATTAAATGTAATTTGCCATGTGTCTGCCCAGTTCTGAATGCTGTCTAGATCATTTTGATGACCTTTGCTGCTGCAACAGTGTTTGCCACTCCTCCTATTTTTGTGTTGTCTGCAAATTTAACACGTTTGCTTACTATACCAGAATCTAAGTCATTAATGTAGATTCGGAATAGCATACGACCTAATACTCATCCCTGTGGTACACCACTGGTTACCTCCTCCTTTTTGAGGTTTCTCCTCTAGTACTTTCTGTTTTCTACATGTTAACCACTCCCTAACCTATATGCATGCATTTCCTTGAATCCCTACTGCGTTCAGTTCGTGAATTAATCATTTATGCTGGACTTTGTCAAAAGCTTTCTGGAAATTTAAATAAACTATGTTGTATGCTTTGCAATTATCCATTGTCGATGTTGCATTCTCAAAAAAATCAAGCAGGTTAGTTAGACACGATCTCCCTTTCCTAAAACCATGCTGACTGTCTCCCAGGATACTGTTACCATATAGGTAATTTTCCATTTTGGATCTTATTATAGTTTCCATAAGTTTACATACAATAGAAATCAGGCTTATTGGTCTGTAGTTACCTAGTTCGGTTTTGTCTCCATTTTTGTGGATTGGTATTACGTTTGTAATTCTCCAGTCTGTTGGTACAACCCCTGTCTTAAGAGACTGTTGCATGATCTCGGTTAGCGATTTGTAAATAACTTCTTTCATTTCTTTGAGTACTGTCGGGAGGATCTCATCTGGCCCAGGGGATTTGTTTATTTTAAGAGCTCCTAGTCCCTTTAACACTTCTGCCGCTGTTATGTTAAAGTTATTTAAAACTGGATAGGAACAAGTCGGCATGTGGGGCATGTTGTCCGTATCCTCCTTTGTAAAAACTTCTGAAAAGTAATCATTTATTTGCTATTTTTTCTCTTCATCTGTGATTTTGCCATTTGTATCTCTGAGACATTTGACTTCCTCCTTGAGTGTTCTTTTGATGATGTAATATTGGAAAAACTTTTTGGAATTGGTTATAACCCCCTTGGCAATGTTAATTTCTATCTGTCTCTTGGCCTTTCTAACTTCCTTTTTGACTTGCGTTTGCAGTTCACTCTTTCTGTGTACTTTGTTCTTGGTCTCTTTTAAACATTCGGGAAAGTGCCTTTTTATACTTTCCATTAAAAAAATATATAATCTAAAACATTTTGTTTAATAGTTTTCCTTCCAGTGTATGCTTCAAAATTACATTATTATCCTTAATTGCTGCTGTTAAGTCAAGTTCACTGCTCCAGTATCATCTTTCATTCAAAGTCACTGATTTCAGCAGCCTCTCATTTAGTTTGCTGTGTTTAACCATTTTGCCATGATCACAATGAGTGTTGTTCATTCTACAAATCGTATGTAACTGTTTCTGACTTCTACATCTGTTAAGATTACGATCCGTGCTGTAAGATTTATCTTGCACACAAGATTGATATGCTGTAATGAAAACAATTTTTCTTTGTCTTACAATTTGGTGGTGACTCAGTCTAGCTCTGTTAAAATTACAGGACATCTTTCCCAGTCTTAACAAGAATGTCAGTGACATTCATCCCCCCACCAATTCAAAATTAGAGCTATCAGTAACATTGATCACTATGACTTTTATCCTCTGTACTGTATGCCCATGTAAGTTTGATAGACAGGCAGATAAGCACCTTCAAATACCTCCACCCTTTATAAATTGTGTTACATAATGTCCTTTCAGGTTTCTAGATATGCAGCATGCAAAAGGCTAAATGGGTATACCGAATCACCGTTGGACAGACATACAAAGTACTTTCATTAACACTGAGGATATGAAACATTATATCACAAAAGTCCTTGGTCACAATTGGACAAGCAGTTCTCTTGAGATATGCAAAATGCAGGTCATGCATTTCTGCTTACAGAAAAAGAAAAATCTGTGATTATAGTGTTATGTGAATTAACACCTGGGGAAAGAGGATCGGTCCTCCTTCAGTGGTAGCCACAGGTACTGCTAGGCTAGGTTATGGATTACAGTAAGGGTAGGGTACTGTGGGTGCTGGAGTTTGGGTGTTCAGGTAAGAATTTAGGTCAGATTATCTACTGTATGAAAATGCAAGAAAGAAAGCAATGTGGTTTACTGAGCCTGTGACTGGGTGTGATTAATTACAGGCTGAACTGTGACTCTGGAAGTCCTGGGCATGGCCATAACTAGCTATGAGGACACTGAGGTTGTGTCCTCTGTTGTTTTTTTGCATCATAAACGCTGATGCTCATGTAAAGACTCTGGTAAAGTATGTGTAACATAGATTTGGAGGTTGAATAGTAAATACCAAGCAGTCATATAAATACTGCTAGTGATAGCTTGACCTCAGTAGAATGTCAGCTGTGGTTATGGCCCTGGTCCTGGGGGAGTGGCAGTTAGATAAGGATTAGAGGACAAGGATTAGACTGTGGAGCTGAGAAGAGCCACTGAATGTGGAGGTATTTAATTATGGGAAAACACACAAACACACAAGCTTACACAAACAGACACACACACGTACAAACTAACATGCACTATTATGTTCAGTGCTGCAGTTGTTAGAGAACAGTCCTTTGGACCTATTTTCAAAACTTTTACTCCAGTGTTTCAAATAACTCAGAGTGCTTCAGAGACCATATAATGTTATTACTTTGTTGTTTTATCCTAGTTTCATAAAAATAAATAAATAAATAAATAAATAAATAAATAAAATTAACCACTGTTTTTTCTGCTCTAAAAAATAGGAGTTAATTTTAATGTTGGGATTCCCTACTTGTATTCTCTACAGAATGTGTCCAGTCAGGTCTGCTGTTCTCGATTCCACTCTACAATGTAAAATGAAACTGATCTGTAACCAGGCCCACTTGGTGAAGGTTGAGAATTAACAGTAGTAGATGTGAGTGTGCCAGTTATCTCAGGTTTCACTGTCTTTAATGCTGTATTGTTTTTCAATCTCTGAGTACAGTGCTGACAGTTTGTCTCTTGGGCAGATTTGTCTAAATGTAAATAGTGCTACAAGAGAATGATTCTGCTGTTCAGTTAAAATCTCACCTAAAATCAGTGTCTACCTTGTGTAAACCATAATGTATATATGCAGTTATTTACATTACCTTTCTTTCAGAGTCTTGACTTGTTTCACAGCTTTGGCAGACTTTGCATTAGTCCCGCCCTCTTTGCAGCAGTGTCCAATAAACACAAAGGAAAAAAATAGATAATAATAATAATAATAATTACATAAATGGATAAAACAGGATAGGCGATGGCAGCCTATTAGGTATGATTTGAATTGAAATTGCTCCATTCTGTGGTAGTGCTGTTTACTAGAGGATAACTGCAGCCCTAGGATAGACTAACAATGTGAACTTAAAAGGGCATGTTACTGCAGGGGGGACAGGAAAATGGTTACACTGTGGTGTTCCTGACGTACTGAGAGTTTAGACACCATTCTGAGAGTTCTAAAAAGTCACCAGGATGTGATGACTGAATGACTGAAGCAGAAAACGATACAAAGTAATTCTAAACAACAACAATAATAATAATTATAATAATGATGATCACATTTTATTAAGATAACTGTGATGTTTCGTACCCGTACCAAATGGCTTTTTAAAAAAAAAATAGATAGTTTGCATATCCAGTAGTAGATAAAACCAATAGCACTTAGACAGAGCTGCACACGCAGTAAAGGCAATGCTCATACACTCAGCATGTTTACACACATGTTGCCAGACTAATACATACAGAGTCAAACATATAATATGTAGGCACTGTATATATGCTGGCCTTACGCACTTACAAACACTCACAGCAGAGAGCAGGAGCACTTCTGTGCCTTTAAGGGTAATTATAGTTTTTCGGAATGCCTGTTGGTAGCAGAGGAATTTGTTTCCATTCCAGGGAGCTTTGGGAAACCACATCACTGGTAAATGTTGAAGCAGCTGGGGTCCCCTCTTGCAGAGCCTGCATTCCTCCCAGGGGAGCACCTCTCCCAGGCAGTCCAGAAGAAAATGTACAAACGAGAGGAGGCCATTCGGCCCACCAACGCTTGTCTGGTTCTTAGCAGCTGGTTGATTTCTAAACTTTGTCAAATCTTGTCTTAAAGAATGCATGTGAATCAGCATCAACAACCTGGCTAGGTAACCCATTCATAGCCTCACCACTCTCTGTGTGAAGAAGTGGCTCCAACTATGTCCTCTGGAATTGTTTTCTATTCTGCACTTGAAGTATTGGCTAGTGTTTAACAGAGGATGAATGTAAAATAGTACTCTACCTTTAAATCCAGATCTTTTCAGTTTTGGATTATACCACGACTCTGATAGGGGTGTAAACCTTATTCGGATCAGTGAAATATCTATTAACAATATTCCTTTGAAATATTTGTATACATTGTTTTCGTTGTGCAGTTTTGCAGTTACCAGATGAAATACTGCATCCTCTTTATGGCAAAGGAATCCTGCTGCTGAGTTGAAGGAGCATCTCCAGTGTCCCAGACCAGCAGGGGTGCAGTCAGCCAGGGCAGTGCTGGCATGTCGAGGTTGTAGAGGCCAACGGCTCACAGCAGCAGCTCTACAGCTGGACTTCTATTTTTAATAAACTTAAACAAATACCTAGCATTCTGGTAAACTGGCCACCGCGAGACAAGAAACTGATTGAAGTGAACCCCAATTTTAAGTTGTGCATTTACCTGGATAGCTGTGCTATTTACTTATGCGATACAAACATGTCATCTTGGACCATGGCTATTGAGGGATGGTGGGTTGTTCTCAGGTGTTGTTCAATGTCTTGTGACTTTGGAAAAGCAGCAGGGCTCCTGCTCAGTAAGGTAGTGTGCCCTGGGTTGGACTCCAGGATTGGTATCTCATGATACAGTATGCTGCTCCGTTCACCCAAACAGCCAGCTCACAAACTGAAAAAATCACATACAACTACTATTTTGGAACTATTTTGGGGGGGGTAGAGTTGTGGGGCAGGATGTAAGGTGTAAGAACAATGCACTACTGCAGTTGGTATAAGACTTCAAAGGCACAGTCCACAGACAGGATCTCATAGCATGCTGTGGAGCGCTGCAAGGGGAAGGGGAGAGCAGGTGTGGAGACTTCAAAGATGGGGCCTCCTAACAGCACCAAACTTGCCTTCAGTTGAACTGGACAGAAAGTGTGGACCAGATCTGGCAACTTCCGTGAGAGCATGTTAATAACTGCCAGTGTGGTGAATTTTATGAATACTTGCCAGATAGAGATCTAATAAATTGTATTTTATTTTTTGGCATCAAGTACACTGTTTTAAAAGCAGTTATGATTTGTATATCAATGCAATAATTAATATATGATGGTATCTGGTACTTATTTTATTTATTCCCCATATTTCCTAGTCATTTTGATTGGTAAGTAGACACATTGGCCCTGAATATCAAAGCTTTTCTGACCATCGAGGAGGGCTTTTGTGGTGGTGTTTTAACTTTCCGACGTGTTTCGAACAAAAATCTAAAATGGCCAGGAAGGATGAGAACAGTGGCAAACCCCCAATTCCGACACTATGAAGAACATTATGCAAATGAAGTGGGTACCTAATCAACATACCCCCCCCATGCAAAAATCAAAAGGGTTGATGTGATCAAATTGAGTATCTAAAGTGGTTCCACCTGTTTCAAAGAGTCCTAATGGAGGTGGGAATATTTCAAACAGGCTCTGAGTTAAAATAAAAAAGGTCTGCTGTGGGTGGTGACTCTTTGACTGTACTAATGATGGTGCCCAATGTGCTGCTAGGGATTGCTGCTATTTTAGAAGATGAAAGGGATAATATAGCTGCCCCCAAGTATGAAATCGCAGCCAAAAGTATGCCCCACTGGTGTATCGTCAAAGGGCCACCTGTTTGGACCTTACAGACGAGCAAGTGCTACAGAACTATTGAATGGATAAAGCTATGATATTGTATTTATGTGATGAACTTAGAGAGGATTTAGAGTCAAGCACCCTGAGAGGTTTTAGAGTCAAGCACTCTGAGGGGTCATGCATTGCCAGTATCACTCATAGCCCTGTCATTCTTTGCCACTGGGTACATGAAACTATAATTGAATCAATACAGAACATACATTTACAAAATTAGGCTACATTAAAATGAGCTCCCTAACTTTACTTTTTTTCTCTCTGTCCTGACATACTTGCTTTATCACATTATTTTTACATACAATTACCCATTTATACAGTTCTAGGTAAAGTACCTTGCTCAAGGGTACAGCAGCAGTGTCCTCCATCTGTGATTGAACCCACAGCCCTCCAGTCAAGAGTCCAAAGCCCTAACCACTACTCCACACTGCTGTATACTATACAGTATACCAGCCTTGGTCAGGGTCTAAACAGTTTGAGACTTGCAAGCAATTTAAATGGCTCTGGGCTTTATCGGGAAACCCAGTTTGTCAGTTCTGAACTAAAAAGGAGGAAGCGCCCTTTGTTGTGTGCTGGGATCCAAGGCCAGTTATACCACAACAATAATGGTCGACTCACCCAGCAGCTGTTACAGACTGGGGGGGGGGGGGCCTCAGGCAGTGTCCCCTCTGTAATCAGACCGGGGAGGGTGGGGGGCACAAGAAGAGGAGGCACAGGCAGTAAAGGCTGGGGCTATAATTATGCAATGAAGGGGAATTGCTGGGGAGTATGGCTGTAATATAACTGGCAGAGTTGTAAAATGCTACACTGAATCTAATGCAGTGTTACGTACTGGCCACTCAAAATGTAAGATCCAAATACCAAATGTGGGGTATAGAGGTACAGAGGTATAGAGGGGGGCTCACAAAGAGAAAAACCTGGTGTCAGCAACCACACAGTGTGGGGAAACAATCAAAAAGGCAAACAGAATGCTTGGGTAAATAGCCAAAATTGTTCAGATATGGCCAAACATTTTGTATGACCTACAATTTTAGGATTGAGACTTTTTTTTTTTTTTTAAATAAGAATTATATGAACATAATTTTGATCTTTTATTTAACATCATGTAATCAAAGAAACTACAAAATGACATCGCAAAAGTCTACCGGAAGCCATAATAGAAGTACAGTATTTCATGTTAGATTTCAAGTTTTTTTTCAATTTCTGTCAGTTTTTCATTAAGTATATGGAAAATTACAAAGCAGTGTTCAATTTGATATGTTAATGTAACATTATTCAGCAGGTTTCATTCAACTTTATAAAGAAAAATGAGTTAATTCTACAGGGTGATGCAAAACTTTTGGCCACAGCTGCAGAGCACAAATCCAAGGAAGTTATTGAGGTTATGTAATACACTGGAGAGACCACACTTAGATTCTGCACCAAAGGGACATTGTGGCCCTGGAGAGAGTCCAACAAATAGCAACCAGACTAACCCCAAGGCTTGAAGGACTGAGCTATGAAGATAAGCTGAAATAAGTGAATCTATTTAGCCTAGAACAAAGAAGAACTAGGGGGGACATGATTTAAATCTTTAAGTCTTAAATGGAGTTTACATAGTTTACCCTCATCAATACTTTTAGCACAGTACAGAAAACATGCAGGACCAGAGGACAGAATTGGAAATTAAGAGGAGATAGACTTCTTCACTCAGTGAGTGGTGCAGGTATGGAATGGGCTAGTCATGTTAAGGCAGACACACTTGGATCCTTTAAGATTAAGGTGCATTGGACTGGTGGAGCTTTAAGGGTCTATCAACACCTTGGGTGGCTGTAGCCTATTATTGTAGCTCATTTTTTAAGCGCACATGATTTTCATAGCTAAAAACTGTTTTGTCGAGGGATTAATAGAATCATTTAGAAAATATTAATAAGTGTTTTGTGTATTTTACTTAACCTAGAAAAAGCAGTTACAATATTACATGTTAAGCTGAAAGTAAATGTATATGCTAAAACTTGTGTCGGGTTATATCCAGTAATCTAAATGAAGTTACAACCAATTGAGATTAAAATAGCCAGTATACAATAGCTAATCCAGTGTTCCTGCTGATTTGGGCTGTTTGTTCGTGAACTTCTTTATGGTGTGTTCATGTAAAGTTTATTAAAAATAAATAAATAAATAAATAAAATAATAATTGACAAAGCTTTATTTAAAAAATGGTTTTGTTTAGGAAAGGGAACACGCTGAGCTGTGTCTCTTTTGGTGTGTTACAATAAATCTGTTTAAAGTAATCAGTCTGCATCCAGTTTTATATCTCAAAAAACAGTTGTTTCTTCAAGACATTGTAGATGATGCAAAACTTTTAGCCATAGCTGTACTTAATAACTACCCACAATCATTAATTACAGTAACTCCTTTTGAATAGAGCCCCAAGTGTTATTGCATGACCTGTAAGTGATTGAGACTTTTCTTCAGTTTGCCTTCATCTCTCCTATTTTAGCCATCTCTCTCCCCATCTCCATGCCCTTGTCTCTCCTACCCCACCTTTGCCCCAGTCTCTATGTGGGGGTCCCTAGATTGCCCTTACTGTCCCAGTGATTTCTTTGTTCCCCCACCCCCCTCCCCTCTGATCTCTGCCTCGCACCCTTTGTACTCCCCACTGTCATTGTGACCCATAGGAAGTGCCCATTTGTCACTTTCTGAAGCTGGCCTGACCACATGTGGGCTATTCTCAAAGCTTTATGAGTGTGTGTGTGAGAGCAGGGGCGGGTTCGATGGGATGCAGGGTGCGAAATGAAGGTAAATGGAAGTCTCTGCGTTAAGGAAGTCTGTCTCGCCCTTAAACCTGAGTTACCTAAAGAAGACTGGGAAAAGGTGACAGCAACACAGCAGGGGATTTATTAATCCCACAATTGCAGTTTCTAACCCTGACTCATGATCCACAAACAGTTCTTTGGCATGGTATATACTGGAGCTGTGCTGAGCAGGTACCCCCTGTTTAGGGAACTGCTTCATCTAAAAGCATTTGGCATGGTGGGCTTGCTGCATGTGGAAGCAGCTTGCAGCACCGCCATTTTTAGGTTCCTTATTCAAAATGTGGACCCGCATTCACTGATCATGATAACTGCATTAAATATTCACAAATCCTATCCAGAGTACTAGCGTCCTACAGATATTTACGCGATTATGAGGCATGTGCACGGCTTCTTTGTTGAAATCTACACACATTACAATAATAACAAATAACAATTAATCAGAAATACATACAAATTATACTGCATCTTTGTAATTCAAGTGAAACCACAAGATGCAAGTTCTGGCTACCCTGCCTGTATACCATAGTGCAGACCTGCAGTTGCAGACCTTTTTAAACACTATTCCTGTAGTATGGCAGGGCAAAGCATGTATTCATGGAGGACTGTGTGTAGTAAGGAGTGTAGGGAAACAAAGGGTAATTAGCACTGAAGGGGCATGGCCTGTTAATCGCTTTATAAGATGGCCTGATTCACATTCTGACTGACTGACTGACTGACTGACGGGATATAGCAAGTGTTGGCACCATGGTGTGACACACAGCGCTTATCATTCCAGATTGGTACAGACTCACTGCAGTCTAATTTAATCTTAACAATGACAGATCTTAATAATGATGCCCTTTAACTCTGTAATAAGCCCTTCTGTAAAAAAAATGTAATTCAATTTTAGAGATTTTAAAAACTGTTTATGTGAACTCTATGGAGTACAAGACATTGCCTATTGAGAACTGTTCATCTGTCGTGGATTTTTAAAAACGCAGTAATTTTGTGACATTACACTAGCTAGAAATCACTTAGATGCAAGAAGCATAATAAATGATATTAATTGATTGTAATTGTTCTTGATAGATTTATTCTGTAAAAACACATTTTGTACAGTTTTTCAAATGAGAAAAAAACTGTTTTTTTCCCCTTGTTTTGGAACATTAGCAAGTGAGTTTCTCTTCTTATTCTTTATTTTAAATGGAGCAAAAAGGGCTTTGAAAATGACCCCCACTGTTGTTCAAATCAAGACCTACACCCTTCAGTTTTCAGAGACGTTTTTCTCCTGGTTCACCTACATCAAGACGCTGGTTTGACAGCACTATCAATCAGCTGAATCAGGCTCTCTCTCCCAACAGGAAGCCCAGCAGATCAAAGGGGCTGATCTCTGCTACTGTCTGTCTCAGAGCAGAGGGGGGGCGAGGTGGACTGCAGGGCCTGGCTAACAGGGTGCAGAGGGGTGAGAGATCACAGCATTAGAAATACCCTGGAAATGTGATAGCACTGGATAACCCTGGATAGCATTGTGAGGCTCCCTGCTTGTTACATCACCTGGCATCAGGAGGATATTCATATGTATCTCTCCCATATGAGTACCAGCTGCAGTGGTTCAAAAGAGCAATTTAGATATCAGCACCTCAGGTGGATTTACAAGATCAACTTTATCAAAAATGAGGAAGGGAGGGTAGTGCTGTGGGGGTGTGCATATAAACAAAACTTTCTTTCAGATTCCTCATTTAAAAAGCTTTGCATACATTTTGGAATTTCTGTCCCTGCATATTTATTCTGTTCCAACTATATCATTTCTTCTTACCCATAAAAAGTTGCCACAGTAAATTGACACAGTAATTTAAATTTTTCTTATTCTTTTTCCAACAATGGAAAAAAAGGAACAATAACTAACCTGTTCCTTCCTGTAATTAAGTTGTAAAAGCAGCATGCTGTCTGTCTGGTACTGCCATGGTACCATGGTACTGCAATGAATTAGCAGAACCTTGCCTTGTCACTGAAGATGGTGGCACTTGAGCAAGCACAGTGTAGGGCCTAATTAATTACCTGGAGACCAGAGAAGCATAGTGAGAGTTGTGTGATAAGGAGAGGAGGTGTTAACTTTGTTCAACAGTGCAGTTCACATCATCAGCTTCCAATACGCAAAATTATAGGTTAACGCCATTAACTTAGCAATTGTGGAGCAATATTTATTTGTTATTATTATTATTTGTTTATTTAGCAGACGCCTTTATCCAAGGCGACTTACAGAGACTAGGGTGTGTGAACTATGCGTCAGCTGCAGAGTCACTTACAATTACGTCTCACCCAAAAGACGGAGCACAAGGAGGTTAAGTGACTTGCTCAGGGTCACACAATGAGTCAGTGGCTGAGGTGGGATTTGAACCGGGTACCCCCTGGTTACAAGCCCTCTTCTTTAACCACTGGACCACACAGCCTCCTGTGTGGTCCAGTGGTTTGTATCTAATGAACACTTCCTCAGTGATGCATTCATGGAGACTAAACAGATACTGCTCCATATTAACTGCTCCCTTAATTGCCCATCGCAGTAAGAATGGGAGATTTATTTCAGCTCTTATATAAGATTTGACTTCAAGAAGACAGGGGCTGGGTGTTTCTTCTGAATGAACTAATCACTAAATGTTTACTCTGGTATAAGTTACCTAGTCAAAGCACTTGTGCAAACTTATTGAATGAAAACTATCTTTTTGAAATAAAAAGTAATGTACAGCTATGGCCAAAAGTTTTGCAAAAAAAAGCAATGCAAACATAATTTCAATCTTTTATTTAACATCATGTAATCAAAGAAACTACAAAATGATATCGCAGCTGAGTCGATGCACATTGTAAGCTTCAGAACAGCAAGCTAAAGTCAAAAGACTTTTAGAGGGGGATAGATAGATAGACAATGCCTCCCTCTATATGAGGGTCTCCCAGCTGTGTAGGTGCAGGAAGGAAGTGACGTCTGTAAAGGCAGATGAAAGGGCTGCTCCTCCCCAGTGAGGGCTACTTGCTCCGGCAGTGACGAGGCAGCCTGGCTAGACACTGCGAGAGAGGAGAATCAACCAGCACACTGCTATGAAGATTCAACTTTCAAACATGCAAACAATAGTATTATTCCCAAATTAATTACTGTTACTTCCTTGAGGTGGTAAAGATATCCCAGAAGTCAAGTGTGCACTTCACTGTAGCCAATTGAACTGATCTAAACAGAAACTGATGCAGTATACTGCCATTGTTCAGATAATTACAGAGCCCATTGTGTACCATGGTAGTTCATTCTCCTTTTTTTCTACTTGAAAGTTGTTTAAAAAAAGGACGTTTTTTAAAGCTGAAGAATTTAAGTTTTAAGATTGCAGTGATTTTAAATCGTAATTCTACGAAGTCTGTGTGATGATATGTCCTGTTCACATTACTGTGTTGTTTTATGTATGTATGCATGTGCATGTTTCTGTGTGGGTGCATGTGTATTTGCAGTAAGTGTTTCTGTGTGTACTGTGTTTTTGTGTATTTCAGTACATGTATATTTCCCTGTGTATTGTGTGTGCTTGTTTGTGTGCACACATGTTTTCCTGTATGTATGTGAGTGTGTATTGATGGGGGTTCAGTCTGCTCCCCCACTCTCTCTTGTGTTTAGTTGTTTAATTGTCCTTCCAGGAGGTGAAGATGCAGGGGGTATCTTCTCTCCTCTGATCCTCAGCAGACTCTTTGACACACAGTCCCAAACCAAAGAAACCAAAAGAATGGGACACAAACAGCAGACTGGAGCACTTAGCTTTGGTTCGGGCTGGAATACCAACAGTTTACCCTCAAAATGTCTTTATATATATAATTGATAATGAGGAAGGATCTCTGTAATTCATACCTAAAGTGTAAGAGCTAAACCTCCTTATTGTGATACAAAGCTTGGCAGGTCTAAGAAGTCTGGAAGTGACACATTAACTCTTTGAGACTTTCAAAGCAAATACTGCACCGTAGTAGAGAATAATACAGTCATGTTAATTTAATACACTATAATTACAGTACTGGTTGGGTTCTCAGTGGAACTAATTCCAATAACACATTACTAATGTCCTAGCTAAACTCCACCAGTAATAAGTAATACAAAATTGCTTTTCTAATTAATGTTTTAAAATAGCGTGTTGAATGTTAACAAAACTCTCTTTGGCATCCACAATAAACTGCACTGACTGGACTAACGAAGCTACCCTTATAAACGTTTATAGCTAAAGATAGCATTTATTATGCATTAACATGCTAAAGTATAGTTCCCAGTAATTCACCATGTTTCTTTATGCGTTTTACTAAGTTTCATTATACTTTTTCCATGCTTTTATCTTGGGATACAGCAGAACATTTTTATAAGGGTAAATAAAAGTACAAATGGGAAAGTTATCCCTTTATATAACTTGTTGTTTCTTTTGCAGACAGTTGAGCTTTTAAAAGGAATACCAAGAACTGGTAAGAAATGAGCATTACTATAAACAGAACAGAAAGTACTGCTCTTAAAGTAAGGGTTCATTGAAAGTGTTATATTAACGTGAATGAGAGCTGGAGCCAGACACAAGCAGGATTAATAAGAGTTAGGGCAGTGGTATCATGAGCTGTCTCTGTACAGACCTTGCTGAGTGCCCATGCTTGATTTATATAAACAGTTAAGTAACTTATCCATCAAGACACCAGATAATGGGCTACATTTTCAAAGCTAATTATTCTAAATCGTCATTAGCACATTTATTTCAGAGAAACACACCCAATAAAGTTACCAAACCAGATATAAACAACTAAGACTTTGATCATAGTAACTTGTAAGTAGTCAAGTTTTTTCTTTTTCATTTTAGAATTGTAATGGTGTTTTTTTTCCATTCAGATAAAATTGTGCTAATGATGATTTGGAGTAAATAGCTTTGAGAATCTAGCCCAATATGTGTTCCAGTCTCCACTAACTGGTCCTGCAGTTCACCAGGATACCAGCCAACACAGAAATTGCCAGTAGGGGCTATAGCCCTTTTTTTCTTGAGCAAGGTCACAAAACTCTCCTTTGAAGACTGCCTGGGCTTAATGAAGTCTTTAAACATTTAATTTAGGTTTAATTTAGAACAGTGTCAGCTCTGATCTGCATTCCATCATGGCTCAAGCATTCCCAGCTTCAGGCTTTGGAAACCAGTAATTGTGTACTTTCGTTACTCAGATAGGAAGATAAGGTTTGTCACATAGATAATCTTCTCAGTGGTGATGGAGAGAGTGATGGAGAATGCTATCCATCACTCCTCTGACAGACAAATACATACCTCCTAAATGAAGATGTCACACACTCATATGTGCTGAGACAGCCTCAATGGAAACTGCACACACGCTGGTTACTATAACCCCAGGGGAATAAGTAAGTAAGAGCAACTAGTTTTGCATCACCTAGAATTTTAGGATTGAGACAAAATAAAAATAAAAAAATACAAAACTATGTGAACATAATTGAGATCTTTTAAAGTACAAAACGATATCGCAAAAGTCTACCGGAAGCCATAATAGCAGCACAAGAAAGTAGTTGCAATGAAAAGTATTATTTTAATAAATTAATATTGATTAAAATGTGTATTAAGTAAATCATTTCTGTATCAATTATATTACTGTAACGTGTTACTTGTTAATGTTCTATTTCATTAATGGACATACTTATTTAAACTTTGAAATCTGATAAAACTTTAATTAACGCGGGAGCGGCACCAGGGCGCCACTAGAGCAACGCGAAATAAATAGGATTTTATCCTATTGAATCTGATTGCTCAATGCACTAGTTGACGCGCGTCAAATCGCATAAAAATAGGATTCAGTCCTATTTATTTCACGTCGCTCCTGTGTCGCTCTCGTCGCCTGTGGTGTGAAAGATACGTATCAAAAGTATAGGTTCTATTCATGTTGCCGCATCGCTGAACAGTTTCGCTTATAGAAGGCCATCTGGTTCAAAAACGTGTGCTGTAGTACCGTTTTCAAATAAATTACTACGTGTTGTACTGTGATACACTACGCGTTAAATTTTGTTAACTACACATACTATTTTTTACCACACGTACACATTTGGGCCAATCAGTTAATTAGAAATTAAATATGAGCCAAAGAAAATAGTACGTGTGCAATGAAAAGTCGCCTCACATTTTCCATGCTTTTCCAAATCAGGGAATCTGAGCTTTTGAATGGTTTTAAAAGCTGCCTCAAAACATGTGGGTGTGCCATTTTTAGTTGATTTTATTGTTTTTATTATTATTAACTGGTAGATTCAATTCAGTTTTTTCAATGCAGATTCGTTCTTCTGCTTGTTCATTTTATGTTTTGCATATGTTTGTTTGCTTTCGCTTTATACTTTGGGGGTGTACAATACAGTGGCATTGTTATAAAATAGAACTGTAATACCCAGACACAACCTTTTAACGACGTTGCTGGAATGTTGCAATTTAGTATGTCAATGCTAGGTTGTTAGTGGCTACTCCATGACTGCATATGAAGTATTTGAAGGTGTTGGTGATGTTACATAGCCTAATAAACGCTGGGTCTCAACAGTCGGCAGGGCTTCTGGCAAATATTGTAAAGAAACGCCTCCAGCCGTATACAAAATAATAATAATAATAATAATAATAATAATAATAATAATAATAATAATAATAATAATAATAATAGATTGTGATGACGATTCTGACAGTAAAGCAGGAGACTGAGATAACAATTATTAACAGATGTATTATACTTAATAATAACCAAGATCCCTATCCGGGCCAGGACCATGCCACGTAAAATAACAAATGCCAAATCTCAATGAGACGGCTGCACTCAGCAAACGTATGCTTGCAGCGCAGAAGAAAACCTCTCGCCGCCATATTTGCAATATTCCTTATTTTAAATTGATGTCTTCTTGTCTAAATGATACACCAAAGGCTATTGGCTACTGTGCCAATAACGTTGTGAATAAGAAGCGATTACACGCGAATACGTTGCCATGAGATGCCGCTAATGTAAAATGACTAGACACCAACGTAGGAAATACGTAGATCGTGTCATTTTTTTAGAACACGTAACAATTAAAATGTGTACACGTAGTCATTTCTGTACTCTGATTGGTCCAAATGAGTACGTGTAGCGAATATTTGAAACGTGTTTTTGATCCAGATAGTCTTCCATATTCGCTTGTCGCATCGTGTCTGGTGTGGCTCGCGTGGTGCCTTGTAAACTTATCTTTTTTTAGCGTCTCCAGATCTTCTGGTGTTATTGGGGGATAGTGTGTTGTTTTGTATTTTCTACTTGTGTTTTGTTTAATTACTGCTACGAATGCATGGATGTCAAGTCTCAAGGTTTATCCGTGAAACTCACGGTTTTTCACAATTTGGAGAGTCTCGCGGCCGTGCAATGGATTCTCACTTTTGTGCATAAGTTTGTTATTGAGGCTGCAAAACCGTGATTTACTGTTACGTTGTCCCAAAAAAAAATTCTCTCTGATGGTTGACAGAGAATTTCATTGACAGAGGTTTTCCATGACTCGAAATTTGAGTGACGGGTTTTCCGTGACTCGAAATTCGAGTGACGGCGGACACAAAATACAAATGATACCTGATACAAATAATGGCTGACATAAAAAAAAAACACACACACACGAGGGATGACAGAAAAAATGATTGAGAAATGGCGACTAATCGCCAAACTAAATGATCCATGAAGAAATTCCTGATAACTGACGCTGAGCCTTATATGTTTCTGTACACAACACGTCATTACTGGGACAGAGTTGAAGGAGAGGCTGTCAGACTGTCACTGTCTCTCACGCAAAAATGACCACAGAAATAAAAGAGAAATGGACATCTCTGAGAATTGAATTATTAAAGTCGAAAAATATACTGTTCTTTATGATGCCAGTTACAGAGGTTATAATTAAGACAATAAAAAGAAAGACGCCATATGGTAAGAAATTACAGAACAATTAGAAATTGATGGTATGTCTATCTCTTTATTTTACCTTAAATTTTAGTCAAAGTGATGGGGAGACCACACACTGGTTTCGTATTTCTGTAAAATGACGCTTGTTTTTTTTTTTTTTTTAATAATGTTGACCAATAATAATAATCACTTTCACAAACTAACTGAAGATTTTATTAAAACTGAAAATCAGTAAAAAAAAAAAAATTATATTAAACTAATTCTCATTATTTACAAAGAAATATGTGTATTGTTTTTGAATAATTTACAAGTTAAACCAGATCATATATATAAACATTCACTGTTAAATTTAGTGTGTGGTGTAACCAGACTATTTCTTTGTTTTATTTATTTTATTTCGTCTCCACAAAAGGAGCAAAAGGAGACATATGTACTCGTGCTGTATTCATGTCGTATGCTTCGCTCCGGGTGTGCATAGCCCTTAAGTCTAGGTCAGTGGCGTAGCTGTCAGCCATACACAAAAATCTTGATCCGTCACCAAAAACCTTTGTCCATAGCTGTATACAAAAACATTTATAAAACAAGACACACTCTTCGGATTGAAACGTTTAATTGTTTAATCTCAAGAGTTTGAAATTGTACTGGCTGGAAATCATTAACTGGAAATTGAAAGAGGTTTAATTGTGGTTTGCAAGTTAATGTTTTATGCTCTACTTTTGAAAGCGGTTCTTTCCAGCTGTCGTTGGCCCTCCCATTGTGCACAGAATTTGGCTACATCAATCATATTGCCTTTGAAACATTTGTGTACATATTCAATGCAAGGAAATACCAAACATGGCAGAGTAATGTTTTTCTGTGTGTTCCATGTTCATGACCCCAAGTTAGTACAAGTCATAAAATATCTGAATAAAATACATACAATGTTGTCATTTCTGCTAAATGTCCAGTCAAGTAGACCACAACATAATACGATGAATTAATACCATACGTTTCACTTTACTGGTAACACACATCGCTCAGAATTCTTATAGTAGTACAGTACTAACATTTCTCCCCCAAAAACTTCTGCTAAAAAATACTGTAAGACTGGGAAGCTGTTGGGAGTTTAAAACTAACCATCATATATTAATTCATCTTTTCTTTTTAATGAGTCACTATGTATACACCATGGTGGTATGATTCTTTAGTTTAAAAAAAAATGAATATCATTACCCTTGTATTTTAGCAGCAGTAAGGAAGGGGAAATAAATTTTTAAAAAAAGGACCATTACTTAAATGTTAAGCACTGTTTTGAATAGAGGTAGCTACTCTAAAATGTAAAGAATGCCGTAATCTTCATGTGAGGGAAAAACATAGCTTTTCCTGATGTCTTTAAATCCTTAAAGGCTGATGCATTGCATGCTGGTTATCTGTGGCCAGCTATGTAGTTCTTTGTTTTGGGGTGGTGGTGGGGGGTCCAGCCTTTTTCCAGCTGTCTACCCTGAAAGATGGATTCTGAATGATCCGGACACTCTTTGTTGTATTAGTTACTGTAATAGTTTTTTTTTTTTTTAACAACTAGCATAATAAGATGTTAATAAATGTTATTTTTTTGTAAATGGTGAGTTAATATATATAGACTTTTCTTTAAAAATGGCTATAAAATTAATTTCAATTATACAATTAAATACAATGAAAATAATAACCATGTCATAATAAAAACAAATAACACACTTGTTTGTGAACACAACTAGTTAATGATCCCTTTGTTATACAGGTCACTAAAAAAGGACAATCATTTCTGCTAGTCACCTGTCTCTGTCTAACATTGAACACATGTGTTCCCATTTTGATAATGCTGTATTAATACCTTGCAACACATTCTACTTCCTGGGTTGGGAGAACTTGTTGGGAAAATCCCTTCTATATACTTAAAAAAAAAAAAAATCTGAAGGTTTAACAGTTGATAATATGCCGATGAAAAGTATAGACAGTAACAATATAAGTAGATTTTTTTCCTGCCAATTTTGTTAATGCTTTTAGAACATCCAACCCAAAGCAGGACGGTTTTACCAGACACCAGAATGGATGTCTTATTTGAGAACTGTATAATGACTACATTCATGAAGTGTCTGTAACCTCAAACACTCATGAATCAGACATGTTGAAGGAACCACTCATCATCAGAAGGTAAGGGGACACTAAAAAAAAAAAAATAAGCAGACGATATTTACTCTTTAATAAAATTGTAAAGCATAACATCAAAAAAATGTTTAAAAAAAAATAACTCAGCTGTTGCTTTATTTGTTCATTGTAGGTTGACAGTGTACCAGTTCACAGGTCAGACACGGGCTAAACAAGAAGACTTTAAGCAGCTGCAGTTTAAGAATCTGTTGTGAGAATTGTAATGGTTCCCCTTGGTCTATTAATGTGTGTGTGTGGTTACGTGTGACACTGACTATGTGACTAGTTCTGTTTGGAATCTGGAACTATTGCTCTGTCTGTGGGTCTGGAATACAGGATACACCCCCACCTGAGTCATTATAATACCACTGGACTAAATAAGTATACACTATGTACAGTATACATTGCCACACTGTTTGGATAGAACTGTATTATTAAACACATTTTTTTCGTGTTTCGAGCTGCACCGAGGAGGAACATATAAATGATTGGGTGGGTTAGCTAGTGGATTCACTCCCTTCTAGCACACTCAAACACAGCTCTTATTAGATTTTAGAAACTGCAATTTTTGGTGCCACTACATTACCCGTATATCATTTTGGGTTGGCTGTGTTCGTCTCTGCCTGCCTGTGCCTGTGCACACCTCCTTCACAAGTACCACCGCATCCAGTCTGTCCAGCAACTACCACAATGCACGACTGTGCTGCTCACACTGGGATCTGGTCTCAGAGCTGGAGCCCTGTGCCATTTGTCCGCCGGTGTTTCTGTGCATTGATCAAGATTTTTTCTATCTGTGTTCATCATTTGTGTTCTTTTGGATCAGCCGCAGTTGCCTAGCTTTTACACCTGCCTGAGATTAACTGTTAATACAGTAATTTAAAGATATGTTACAAAGACAGATGCACTGAGATGCAGTAAATCACTTACAAGGATGTTTAGGTGATGTATTGGAGTTGAAGGATTTTTTTTGTATTTAATTATATTATATTGTAATTTAAAAAATGTTTTTATAGAATGCATAATGTCCAGGACTGGAAGCTTGTCTTGAGGGCACAGCCTTTGGTCCTAGCTAGCTTATATGTTTATTTTAAATTTCAGCAACAGAACCAATACCTGGGATGTTAACACCTTATTTTCAAGGAACTCATCGAGGGGCAGCAAGCCCACATTCACGAGTTGCATGATAGCACATTCTTAAACAGACACCAATTTGCAACTGAAATATATCCTTTGAATTATTTAGAGGATATAAACTTCAGCAAAATCAGTTTGTCATTGCAGGGACATTTTACAGATAGACTTACTTAAACAAGGTGCACGTAGAGACAAGCAGATAGACAGACAGATAGACAGACAGGCAGGCTGTGAGATGGTATTTGTACTGCTGCTTCTAATTCAATAAGGAGGTTAAGGATATACAGAGGCAATTAGGTGTTTTTTTATAATACCATTGAAGTCTTCATCCATATATTAGCATATACAGTATACATGTATGAATACATTAATACCAGTTTCTTTACATTTTAAACTTTTATTTTTTACAACTTTGGAGAGTTTGCATTGTACTGTGACCAAATGGTTGAACAGTACTGAGAAGCTGACAGAATCTCCCCAATGGCATTAAGATAGACAGACAGGTAGGCTGTGCACTGGTAGTACTATTTGTACCATTGAATGAATCAGCCTGTTCAACAGGAATCTATCTTAAACTTAAAAATGGACTTCTTCAATAAGGACGTTAGAGATGTACACAGCCAATTGTGTTTTCTATAATACCAGTCAAGACTTCATGCAATGCATTAGCACACTAGAATATATCAGTTTATGTGTATTTCAAACTCCCAGCATCTATCTTACATAACGGATACTCTTTGATCTAGGGTTGCCAACTGTCCGGTTTTGGACCTGATATCCGGTTTTAAGGGAATTTGTACAGTGTCCGGTCAGCTTACTCGCTGTTCATTGCCGTCTGGGTATTTCCATTCTCGCTAAGCCAGTTCACTGTGCAAACGTGCAAAAGTGTTTTAAAACGGTATGCTTTTATTTGAATAAACAGAGAACAAAAGATTGTGAAAAAATGTTGTTATTGTTATTGTAGCGATCTCGGTTCCCGCAGGCAGGCACATCACACAGGGCGAGGCAAATCCACACACAGACGGAGAGCGGGCGCGAACCCGGGACCTCTGGCACTAAAGCATAGCGCCGATACCGCTGTACGAAAGAGCCGGCTCCCTTGCAATGAGCGTATATCGGGCTTATGTCTTTGTATGTGATTACGTCACCTGCCAGCCCTGTTGTTGCCTTACCCCGTGCACGCTACACTCTCCCCTGCCAGCCTCAAGTCCGCCCCGGACTTGCTAACCAGGCTACAGTCCGACGAGTGTGTGCCGGGGTACCTGTGTCCACTTCTGACACCAATGTAGCGATCTCGGTTCCCGCAGGCAAGCACATCACACAGGGCGAGGCAAATCCACACACAGGCGGAGGGCGGGCGCGAACCCGGGACCTCTCGCACTAAAGCATAGCGCCGATACCGCTGTACAAAAGAGCCGGCACGCTACATTATTATTATTATTATTATCGGTCCGTTAAGTTTGGGAACTACACTCAGATGTATTCTGCGTTAAATGTATTCACTGCTTGGAGGGATCCGATTACTGAGCATATATTTCTTAAGAAAAATCACACACAGCACCCCCAACCCCCGGGGTTATATATATATTTGATAGTCACATCATGAATTCAGTAACGGTGTGTAAAATACAGTACATATATCCTGTGTGCCTATACAAATGCAGATGAGCGCGTTCTGATTTGAGTGAACCGTGGTGGAAGGAAGGAAACTCGAGAGTTTATCAAAGTGCAATCTTTAATTAAAATGCAAAGTAATGACCCCCCAAAATGTATTTCCTGTGAGTTCGGGCTTCTCTTTTTTTATTATTTTATTGGACTCTCAGAAAATTAGCTTGGCATACTACGTTTTATTTTATTTTATTGCTAATCACCTCACTGTGACTTAGTACCTCGGGGGCTCAGCCAATCCGAGCTGAGGGAGACGCACACACGTGACGCAGTAGCTCTTTTGGGGGAGTTAACTCTTTAATGGGCTACAGGGTTTAAATCCTTGGAAGCACGCGTCCGTTTCTTGCATCTGTCCAGGACGGGAGGGAGAGAAGCAGAAGCAGACAGAAAGAAAGACAAAGAAAGAAAGAAAGAAAGAAAGAAAGAAAGAAAGAAAGAAGACACACAGCATCTGAAACAGAGAAAGCGCCTCAGCCAAGAAAACAGAAAGGAGGAAATCCTTTGGAATACATAACACAGACCTCGTTTTTTTTCCTTCAGAAGACGGGGAAGAAAAAAATAAGAATTTTGCTGTTTTTTGTTAGTTAGTTAGTTTGTTTGCATTAATCGCAAACCTGGTTCTTAAGGAAAAAGACACAAACAGGTTAGAATTAAATTTCAGAACTAGGCTTTGCTAGCGGATCGGATCGGAGAACTAAACCGACTTCCTCAAGCAGTTTAGTTTTGGATACGTTACTACCACAGATTATCTGGCGATTGTTTTGCACAGCCCTCACATAGGCTATTTGTATATATAAAGATATTATTATTATTATTATTATTATTATTATTATTATTATTATTATTATTATTATTATTATTATTATGAATAAAAATAATATTTATTTATAACAGATTAGACGACTGTTTTTCATTATCCGTTCCTGTGGAAAGTAGCCAAATATTTATTTGATTACTAGCGGCACGCCTTGCTCTGTTTTAAAAAGATTTATTTACAAATAAGGGAAGAACAAAAACGCAAGATCCTGGATGATTTTTGGGAGGAACCCCGAAGTTCAGTAACTCGATCAGAGACTGCCAATCACTGCAATGGATTCGAGGAGGATCGCATTAACTTGCTGTTTCCTGATTCTCGTAAAGGTAAGTTGAAACATTGTACTGTATTTAAAATTAAAGTTACAATGCGTCTTCATATCCCTACAGAATGTGAATAAAGGCTTTGACAAAGTTTCATTCCAAAACTGGAAAAGTAGCGACATACCGTATTGCATGTAAGATACCTATATCCATATATATATATATATATATATATATATATATATATATATATATATATATATATATATATATATATATATATATACATTCTATAGCCATGTTACTTTAAATGACTCTGCAATATGATTTTATTGATTATTTATATAATATAATATAGCCAGCTGTTGTCGAATTAAACCAAATGTATACCACTTTGTGTAACTGTATACTAATATAGGAATCTACTGTAAAACGGTGTAGAATGAGGGTGTATATATATATATATATATATATATATATATATATATATATATATATATATATATATATATATATATAAGTTTACCTAATCACCGAATATGACCAAAATTCCCTCTGTATAGTGTGTATTCTGGTGTCCCTTGGTATCGGCCCCCCACCCCCAGTCCCGTTTCGACTGCCTCACTCTTCACCTAAATCTGCCACAAGCCTTCAAACCAGATGTGTTCACAACAATGGCATTTCACCACGTAAAAGGGTAATTTTGAATGCGACTAGGTCGTTACAGAAGACTAGTTTAGGATTAAAAATAGTACAGTAGGCCTATAGGCTTTTTTATTTGACAATAGGTTTTAGCTGCTTTTCTTTGAAGTTGAGGTGGCAGGCATGAAATAAAATTTCATTATTAGTAGTAGTAGCTTAAAACTAGTTTACCGCAAGAAGACACATCGTGTTCCCAAATACAATACATATATTTTTTGCAGAGCACATTTTCATGTATCCGTTTATTCCAACGCTAAGACTATTTTTTGAAATGCATAATCTTCCGTTTTACTTTGAACGCGCTGGCTGCATAAAAGCATAAACGTCAAAGCCTGTTGTTACGTCATCACTTTCATATTTTCATAGACGTTGTTCCGTTCGAAATACTTTATGCATTTTAATGTGTAGCACATTTTGCCAGTCTGGATTTCAACCCAAGTTATAATATTCTCTGTTTCTCTATCTGCCTGTAAGCAAGCGTTGGATACTGATGTGACTTTTGATTTGAACAACCAGAAATGGATTAGTTGTACTTTTTTTCTCTACTGTATTATTTGGTAGTTTTTTGTTGTCCGTCTAAACGTAAGGCATCTCGCGTAGGTCCTTATTGATGGAGAATCGATCGGGTAAGGAGGAGGGGAGGAAGATTTACAGACTCAGTACCAGCCGATTTTCTCTGCTTCGATTCAAATCGAAATAAATACTGTTATTTATTTATTTGGTTTTCTCAGAGTGGCATAAGCATTAAGATGAAAATAATGTAAGTGAGCATCGACAGGCCGCACACGAAGGTTCTTCAAATAAGTTGACCGCCGCTTCTTTTTTTAACTCCTCTGTTAAGTATATTTTAAATACATATGATCGCGTTAAACAAACAGTAATCCATCAGCTTTGATGTGAACGTACCTGAAAACACGTTTCAAAACACACTGCTTCCATTATACACATAGTTTATTTGTACCCCTTTGGGGAGTAGGCCTACGCATAGCGACACAAATTTACAGATTTACAAGTTATTTTCTTTTCTTTGTCACTTCAGCACTGTTGCTAGAAAAACACTGGGGTAAGATTTTTAGATTAGATTTTCTAAATTAATGCAACGATATTACTACATTGCTTTAGTTTACAGTGTGGGCCCAGGAAAAATTGACTGCCAACTCTAGGAAGAATATATAACATAATACAAATTATAAAAAGCTTTAAACTGTTTTATGATAAATAACAATTTACCGTTTTAGTTTGTGGCAGCACCAGTATTTTTACTGCGAAGTAAATTCCTAATGAATAATATGTGTGAGTATTTCGCATGTTATGAATTGATCAATCATTTTTTAAAAACATATTTGCGTAAAGCATATTTGTCTTTTTTCTAACTTTTAAAACCCACCCGTTGTTCTGTAGACTTTGTACTATGTCTCCAAAATAACGTATTTACATTGCAGAAATTATGATAAATAAACATTATAGAATTAAATGTATAGTAATTATGCAGACAAATAGGTCGTCAGTGCATTTTTCTCTCCATTTCAATGTGTGACTCCCAGAATCTTTTTTTTTTCTTCTTCTATAAATTAGGTATAGGCATGGAAAAGCCGGCCAAGGGTTTAAACTTTTATAGAAAGACAGGCCACATGTACTGACATCACTACACTGAAAATCTATCTATCATTAGGACACCTAATGAAGAAAAACATTTTGCTTTCTGTTTTATAGGGTACGCTATTCTGGCATTTTTTTCTGTCCACCTGCATATTTCTACATCAAATTGTTGTCCATATAATAATATAACTGATGGGGCTCCAACCTGGGAGGCAGCTGTGTTATTTTTTGCTGCACATGGTAAAAATGTGCTGTATAACAATAGATCACGTTTAAGTAAATCATTATAAAATATCTGTAGTTGTAAACTGTCTGAGTCTTTTCCACTTTGGGATTCAATACAAAAATCCAGGATAAAGAATAAAAGCAATGAAAGAGCCATATGAACCGGGTGCCAGTGATAATACTGCCACTGCCAGGAGCAGCAGTCAGCAGCTAAATAGCCAAACAAATTACAAGACATTGATAAAATAAGCTAAAACAAGGAGGGGAGGAGGCATTTTGTCCCTTTGGACAAATAGATGTTATTTTATTTTTTTTTTTAATTTTACACCCTTGACCAGGCCCCCATATTTTTTAAAGTAGGCAAAGCCTGGATGTGTGTGGGATGGGGGGAGGGGGGCGACGATACGGGGGTGTCAAGACAGACCTTTCCAAATATTTATATTAGTTAACACAAAGGCAAGCTATTTCTGTCCAGAAGAGAAATCTGTCTTCTTCAGTACTCCACTTTGTTTATATAAAGGAAGGGCTTGTGAGTGTACAGTATACTTGGGTGATGGTAAAAGACAGTGGAAAATAAAGTGAACTGGACTGACGGCGAATCGATACTGACGCATTCTGTTAAGAGCGGCCAGGTAAATATTATTGATAAGATAAGACCCCAGATTAGGTAAGAGGCTGCAGCGAGCAGCTCACAATCTAAGATTTAGTGACAGCCCAGCCCATGTCCCGCACTGCACTCTTTGCATTACTTGGAAGCGGCTGGCTGTCTTCAATTACAATCTCAGTAATCCATCCCTTTGTTTCTGTCCTACAAATAAACTTAAAGAAACAGACTCTTTGTTGAAACTGTCCAATGTTCACAGCTCTTTACAAGACAGATGCGTGCTAAAGTAAAGTTTAGGCGATAAGATTTCTGTTTTAAGTTTTAACTATACAATAGGATAAAAGGTAAGAGTGTGTCTGAGAGGTGATTTGAACCCAGCTATTCCTGTCTTGAAAAATTGTTTCCTGAAATAATAAATTCTTTGTTCAGGGAATATAATATATATTTTTTCTTAAATCTTCGCTGCACAGGAGTATGAAAGTTTATACACAAAGAGTGAGGTGACTTATCACCCTCAGGGCAGCAGTGAGGGGGGGGGGGGGGAGTCAGACAGAGTGAGAATGTCTGAAAGGAATTTGAGACTGTCTGCACTGTAGGGAGCTTGCCTTTGATTCAGTTTATATGTTTGCATCGCTAACCACAGAGAAGCTTTCCAGGGAGTTAGTACCCTGACTGGAGCTTGAACCGACACCTCTCACTTTGCTGCAGTCCAGTGTTCAAACACAGCCTCCTGGCCTACAGAGGACCATTTGCTGTTTAGGGTCAATGTTTGAGGATCTTAATTTAAAATAAATAAATAAACAACCCTCCTCGCACACACCTTTCTCATCTCTAGAGGTGTCCTGTTTCAGAGACCCTGGGGAGGCCCCGGTAGCACACATCAGGTCACTTTACACCATTGTGTAATGCCTGTTGAGTTCAAAGGACATAAGGACTGCAACCATTACAATTCAATTACAAACGTTACTTGGATAAAGCACCCGAAGCACAATTGCAGCCTGTATTTTGATGGCCTGCTTAACTAGTTTGAAATGGTGCCCTTCTTTTTAGTCTAGTGCTGCTGGGTTTGAAATTGAGGTGGTTAACTGTAGGAATAGGTACTGTATGTTTAAAAAAAAAAAAAATACTTTGAACGCTTAACCCCAGTCCTAACGTGGTTAATATGTTGTAGAAACTTTACAGCGTCCCCATATACCTTATAAAGCAATGAGATATTTAAAGATACAAAAGATACCCCCCTCCATTTGGTCATAAGGCATCCAGATTCTGCTCTACAATTCACTCTTAATTTTTCACATGCGGGCATTAGACAGTTTGCTCAGGAGGCTTCCAGCTCAGTTCCTCACATGTTCCTGGGGTGACGCTGGCAGCCCCCCTGTGAATTTGTTTAAAGATCAGAGGAATCTTTAGAGAGGGGAGGGCAGTGAGACATCTGTTTGTTCCCATGACACAGGCCCTGGGGCTGCCCAGTGCTTTTACAACTATGTGCATATTTAAGATTACTTTTTTGAGAAGGGAGAGGGAGAGAGAAGGAGAGGTGCTAGAGGGAACTGTTGACACACCTGGAGGGAGAAGGGACATCAAAGACTCCCCTCTGCCCAAACAAAACCACACAAACAAATAAACCCCTGTCCTGTGATCTCCCCTATCACACAGGAGATAGTTTACAACTTAACAAACTGTGAAGCTGTTCACACCGGTCTGGGATACGGGAATCCAAGTTAAAACCTTTTTTCTTTTCTTTTGCTTCAAGAGCCTAATTAAAAACATTTGTCTCTCAATAGATCTGCAGGGGCTCCTTGTAAATCAACATTCAGTGTGGCTCTAAACCAGACTTCATAGGTGCATTAATATGCATATCATTGAGCGAGAGCAGGAACTGCTTTGGTCTGTGGCCACCAGCATGGACTACATTAGCACCTATTATAACAGCAGTCTACTCCTGGGTCTGCAATTTGCAACTTTATGTTTTAAATGTTGAAACATCTTGGGAAAGTTTTAAGTTAAGGTTGCTAACATCCATCAAACGTGTTAATTACCAGTTTTGACCCTTTATGTAGTCATTTGTGAATTTTATTTATTGCAAATGAATCACGAGTGAGTAGCTCTTGTATAGCATGAATCGTTTTGTGTTCCCTACAAAATGTTCCTATGTTAGCTACTCATTTGTTTTTCCAACCCATATTTATATGTTCTGTTTCGTAACAGCACAAAGAAAGTCAGGTCTTCTTGAAGGGAATAAAAATGCAACGTGATCCACGCAGTATGACACTAACACTTTTGATTCTGTTACCTAATAACAAGTGGAGTTGACCAAGTGTTGCCCAGGGCGCAGTCTGAGTTTGTCTGTGCTTAAATCGCAGGTTGCCGCGGGAGACACCTGCGAGAGTAACCGCTTCACAGAGGATGGCGAGTGCTGTGACCTTTGCCCCTTAGGATTTGGGGTCACTGTTGAATGTGGCAAAACCAACACCCAGTGCAAAGCCTGCCAGGAAGGTAAGCTTCTGGGAACTGTGGTGTATGCCTACAGGGGTGACCTGCTCCACACCATCTGGGGGTCAGGATTGTAGGCTGGCATCGCAGTAGGGGCGGGTACTCCACTCAGGGCCAGAAGTGATCTAATACTCCAGCATGGTGTTAGAGGGAGGGAGGGGGGCTGAGCCTTTGGAGAAGATGTTGCACTGGCTGGGATCCAGTTGAAATACCAAAGAACAAATGTAAGAGTACATTTGTATTGTATTGTTAACGATGGCTTGTATACTTGTGAGATTTCTCCCTAGTGATGTAAATGCACTATCCTCGTATCTCTAAATCCCTAAGCAGTGTCTCCCCCTGCTGGCTATTGCAGGTGTGACATTCTCTGCGCTCCCTGGCACCCCCTGCAGCCCGTGCTCGCTCTGCCCCCAGGGTATCCAGGTGACAGGTCTCTGCATGGCCACGCAGGACACGCAGTGCAACTGCGGCGACGGCTTCTTCCTCAATGTGGTGAATGGCTCTGACCCTCTGTGCGCTCCCTGCTCATCCTGTGGGAAGGGGCTGGGTGTGGAGTGGGAGTGCGGGCCTCGCTGGGACACCAAGTGCAAGGCCTGCCCAGCGGGAACCTACTCTGAGGAGAACAGCCAGACTGAGACCTGCCTCAACTGCACAACCTGCCAGGAGAGCGAGGTGCAGATCCGCGAGTGCACCGCCAGCTCCGACACACTCTGCATGGGTAAGACACAGAGACAAAGACACACACTAATGCTGTTTACACTTACAGCTGGGACCTGAGTTGGCTTAGGTTCTGATCAGATTAAAATATTCTTATCAGTTGAGCCACCCTGTTTACACCTGAGCACAGACCTAAGATGGCTTTGGCTCCATATGCACGTGCATAGCCCCGGAAATGTAATGTGTGCCCACTGGTGTCCTATCAGCCACCCCTTTGTAAAGACATTTTCCTTCCCCAAAACACAGATGCAGAAGTGTTTCTACTTCAAGGTGTTGTTCCGTACTAATTAAGATTATTTGCCACCAGAAAGGGAGCGAATCATCGAAAACCTGCATATTGCTACCGTCAGACTCCTCTGATATGTAAGTAACACCTGTTTCTTTAAATTTCCACTTCCAAACTCTCTTCTTCAGGGGTATGTGGACATTTAAAGAAACAGGTGTCAAAGTATATGTTTACACATCAGTCCGACAACTCTTCTTATGTTAAACAATAACTCCAGTTTATTTTCTTACCCATGAAAAATACTTATTTTTGCTATTCAACAAAAGTGAAACTCATTTATTTAATAGTTGAAAATAAACATCTGCAGCTTTCAAAAAGTCCTCCCCCCAGAACTCAAGTTTATTCACCACATACTACCAGTGCATCACGGTGTTATCTGATACAATTAAAAAAATAAAGCCTTTCATAAATCATGGGGTGAATCCAGACCTTTGTTTAGAAGTGCTTTTGGACCTGGAGCTAGTGCTTATACATATAGTCACATCATGACACATATGATGATACAGCCTATACATTTAAATTGAATACACTTCCACAAGCTTGTGGCTTTATTTTTTAAATTGTATAATTGTGCCGTGAAGCATATAATTAAACATTTTTATTTTCAGATTTAAAAACACCTTACTTTTATTTTCTTACCGACTTTACTGGAATTATTTTTTTAAATACCAGATAGATGTACCCAAAAAAAACAACATTTCCTCATAATGATGCGTATCAAAATACGATCACAGGTTACGTTTGTAGATATGTGTGAAAAGTATTATTTCTGACAATATAGTTTCGTGGCAACTAGGCATTTATCCCACATAAATTATACGTGTTTCAATCTTTTGGAATCCTCTGCCTCTGCCTTTGTTTCTCTCAGTGTTCTGTCAAAGATATTTTTTGGTTCTGTTGTCTGAGTAAAAATCCCAACTTCCTGTTGCTGCTGTCTGTGCCTGTTTGATGCTGACATGCCCACGAATGTACGTGGCCAACGTGAACCGTCTTGGGAACCAATGTGTTCACAGTAGAGCAAAAAACAGACCAAAGCCGTAGCAGAGCCCCCCTCTGGAGCAGATCACTTTCAGGACGGCTGCGTTTCAACTACAAAAAAATACCTAAGCCTGTTTAAGTGGCTATTATAAACGAGGTATAAGACAGACGCACACATACACACACACACACACAGAGATGAGAGTACTTCTGATAATATCAAAGTATCAAAGTGGCTGTTGGTATTGCTCATATTGAAATAAACGTAATAGTAGAGACTTCTAGTGAAACTTTTTTCATTTTTGAGTGTTTTAGTAGTTACAGATAATTGTGCTCATGTTATTTGCAGAAACTCAAGAACGGGGATGGGAGACGGACGACATATCTACAACTGTCCACTTGTCCCAACTACCTCTAGTGAAGATTCTTTAATCCTCTCTGCTACTTTGCCCACCCCCCCCTTTTGTTCCCTATTCCCCTGGAGCTGTTGAATCTGTGTGTTTGTATCAGGGTTCAAAGAGGACTTGGTTAATCAGCACACAAAGTTGGCGCAGCTCATATGTGGGGTGAAAGAAAGGTCATGACCTATGGCCACTAAGCAGGAACAGCAGCTTCCAGGGCTCTGGTCCTTAAAATAGCCATGCTGGAGCCAACTGGAGCAGGGGGGTAAATAGTGTGCAATAGCTGTGAGTCAGGAAAGGCTTATACCCAGCAATTTTATAGTTTCAGCATTGAAGCCTGCTGAATGGGAAAGCAAATAGATCTATGAGGATAATGGTGCATCTATCCATCTAAACTTTCCGCAGCATTAGTAACTCCTGTGGCAGCTACTTGGCCAGTAATTCATAATTGCATATCAGTTGCCAGGAGATGAAGTGCTCCCCAAGTGTTTAATAGCAGAGTAATCCCGGGCCAGGCTTGCCCTCCCCCCCGGTCGGCGCATTAACACCCGCTCGCCACATGGCCTTTGGAATGTTAGCCCTTCCTAATAAGGGCAGATCACAGCCAGCCGCCAGCAGGGAGCTCTCACAGTATAACCACTGCAGTGCTGCACTGAGACTTAACAGATGCATTCATTACTTCATTTTTGTGAAACAAACCACTTGGAATTATATTTAAACACTTTCTGCTGAATAGTTTCTTAACCATATTCTTGTTACTGAAAGTAAAAACAAACAAACTTTGGTAACACAAGATTATGATCTTAATTTTGAGTTTGTTTTGTTTTTATCAGAGTTGCTTGTTTGGGGCACACTCTTGTATAGCCAGTCCCCTAAACAAAGCTGATTATATTTCAATCACTTTAGAATGGCTCCACAATACTTCGGTGACGTTGGCAGAAACAGTTGTAACAAACTGTTGCTTTACTATATTAGAAAAACCTCATACAGTACATATATAACCTTATAGAGAAGTAATAATTTGTCACGTGAAAGAGGTGTCAATATTGAAGTATGAATCCTGTCAGAAGTTTCCCCCAGTGTGCGTGTGCCTGCTGACTAACCCTCCACCTCTCTCCCTCTGCCCCATTCAGACAAGAAACTGATGATCTTGCAGAGACAGGGCACTGCCTCTCCAAAGGACTCATCTCGTCATGTGGATCCCATGGAGTCTGAGACCAGCACCTATCCCAGCTCCCCAGACTTCATCCCTCAGGAGGACAGCGGCAAGAACATCATCCCAGTGTACTGTTCCATCCTGGCAGCCATCGTCATTGGTCTGCTCATCTACGTTGCCTACAAGTGGTCAGTACAGCCTGTGTCCTCTCAGTCGCCCGTGTCGCCAGACTCAACTCTGTGTTTTCATGATTTTAAAAGTGACGTGACTCCCCCCCCCGAGCCTGGGTGATTCCAGTCAAACCTTGATTATCCGAACAGACTGTCTTGTTGTGTGCTCTACTGCTCTGTTTATCACAAAAAAATGTGCTATTCAGCCTTCAATCTCTGGTATTTACTGAACAGTGCAGTTCTGTATACTGTATATTTAAAGGTAAAAAGATGTCATTATATCTTTTTCGGGGGGTTTGTTGATTGGGAAAGTCATATGAACTATTTCACAGCTGTGATTTGATTATCCGATTACCTCCTGGTCCCTGTTAGTCTGGGAATAGAGGTTTTCCTGTATTAAGCAACCCCCTTCCTTTTTAACATCACAAAACACAATGTCAAATACAGTGGAAGGTCCGCAACAGGGCGGGTTAAAATCCAAAGCTGTTTACATCATAAACCAGACCCTGGTATTTCAAAGCGCTTGACAGAATCCTAGTAGGGATAAGGAGAGGGATGTAGGGTTGCAGCACAGTGTTTTAGCAGCTCTCCTCTAACACTCCTCAGGTTAGATTGCATTCAGAGCAGAGGTGGTAAGGTAATGTCCTCTGTATTGTTGATAGACAGGGCAGGAAGAGGAGGAGGGGGGTGGAGGGTTCTCCACGCTGTGCTTGCAGTGTGGATGGATAGACAGGCAGGCACTGGGCTTCTTTACGCTAGTCTCTGCCCCAGTGCAGCTCTTCATAATCCCCAGTGCTGTTGTGTTGCACACACTAGTATAATTCCTCTCCCCTGTACACTGGCTAAAGACTGAGTCTTCAAAGCAGAGGATTAAACTTCCCCCAAAACAGATCTTGTCAGGGCTCCACTGTGCCAGGACACTGTCCCTCCAGGAGTTGGGGGATTTGGAACTGTTCAAAATGCTTCAGTCCCCTATTATTAAACTCATTTTGTTTTGAAGTACAAGTCTCAAACAGCACTCAAGTAGCAAGCTTGAATGGTCCGATCCAGCAGACAAACAGTGTATGCAGCATTAGTCTTGGTATGTATGTACCAACAATGAAATACAAATAAGCGTAGATATTAGGGAGCTCTCTGTTTTGGTGTGTTTGGAGTTGATCACCAGCTGTATTTCCAGTCATAGTTTAATGATTGTTTTATTTCTCGTCCATGCTGTGTTTAATAGTTTAATAAATAACTCACATTTCCCTCTCCTCTTCTCAGCTGGACCTCATGCAAGCAGAAGCAGCAGCTGGCAAAAGCGCGTGCCAGCGAGCTCAGCTGCTCCCCCGAAGGAGAGAAACTGCACAGTGACAGTGGGGTCTTCCTGGATACACACAGCCTGCAGGAGACACAGCAGCTCAAAGGTGAGGGGATGAGAGATGCAGGCCAGGGTTGAGGGACCGCTGTGAAAACCATATCAGTCAAATCTAAATCTAGGTCTAAAACAGCATGGTAAACACAAATCTCCAGATCTCCTTATCAAGCATCTAAAAAGAAAACCAAGCCAAGAAATTAGGATAGACAGGAAATTAATAATAGAGAAGGAAAGTGTTGACTGTAAAAGTACCGGTATTTATAGGAGAATCATGGGCTAGCAACTCACAATGCAGTCTAGTCTGGTTAGTTTGCACTGTTTGCTGACGGTTATTGTTCTTCCCCTTGCAGGCAATAAACTGGAGAGCCGTCTGTACCTCAACGTTGCCCCCCAGAGGCAGGAAGAGATTGAGCAGCTGCTGCTGGACACCAGCGGTGGGAAGGGCTGGCGCCACCTGGCTGCTCAGCTGGGGTATGAGCAGGATCGTGTGGACACCTTCGGGCGCGGTGAGGACCCTGTACACACCCTGCTCTCTGATTGGTCGGCTCAGGAGGGCAGCACTGTGTCGGCACTGTACGCTGCGCTGAACCGTATTGAGAGGAGTGATGTGGCCACAGCTCTAAGCAGACCAGCTGAGGCCAGCTCTGTGGTGTGACCTGAGACAGAGAGAAAGAGAGAGAGGACTGCGGGGAGCGGGAGGGAGGGAGGGAGGGAGGGGTTAACATATGCATATCTTCCAGAGAGAAATCCAAATGACTAGAGGTCTGAAGTGTTAGAAATCTGAGAAATGAAACAGCTTGAATCTTGAGAAACTGAAAGGCGGGGCGCACCCTTTTGAAGTGACAAGCCAAACATCTGATGAGGCTGCTGGTGGAAGCTGACTGCCAAGTTAAAGCAGCAAATCTGAAATCTGCAGATGGACCAAACTTCACGGAATGAAGCTTTCACTTACTTTCCACTCAAATTTTCCCACTGCCCTGTATGTAACAGACTATTGTTAGTGCTATTGCCAGGTAATCCTGGTTAAAACCACCAAACACTATTGACGCCTAGAAAGAGAAATGACAGCCACCAGGAACTGTCCCGGAAACCTGGGATTCCAGCTGGTCAGTTGGCCCAGAGGAATCTGAAGAACAAACTTGGAGAAGTCTAAGGTGGTCAGACAACAGTGGCAATATACTGGAACTGTAGCCCTGTGAGTCTTGGTTGGGCAGTCAGAAGTACAAGACACAAGGAATGCTCAGAGTCCAGCTAAATGTATTTTCATTGTAGTAGATGTGTAAAACATTTTGAGTGGATATTCCCTTCAAAGTCCATGCCCCAGTTACAGCATGTGTCCACTAGTGGAGCTGTGTGCTATGTGAAAAATTCCATTAGATGTTGATGTCAATTTAAAAAATGTTAAAGGGGAAAATAAGAACGGCTAGAAATAATTTTGTTGTTTTGTGTTTTTGCACACCCCAGATTATGAATATAGTACATTAAAATATAAATTCTAATGAATGGGAATATAATGATCAATACCCAGAATAGTTCTTGCACATACACTTTCAAACAGGTGTTATATGGATTTTGGATTTTGTCGCCTGCCTGTGCCAGCTTCAGTGCCAACTCTATGTAACCCCCCCCCCCCCGTCACACAGAAACACTGCCTAAACTGGGATTTGAAAAAGTAGGTCATGTGCCATTCTGTTTCCATTGAAGAATATTCTTGGAGGTGGTCTAGTCTGGTATATTATTAGTTTAGTTCATATTGAACAAAATGGAAACTTAATGTTTTGAGACAGTGTGGCCCAGGGGTTAGAGCTGGGGGCCTGTGGGGGCCTTGGTTCAAATCCCGGCTCTGCTTGACGTGTGTGTGTGATCTAGTGCCTCTTGTCGCAATATCTCTGGATCCAAACCGCAGCCCGCTGGAAAGGGATCTGTTGTTGTGTTTTATATAAATGTATAAATATGTTTACATGTTTCAAACCTCAGGTGTAAAGATGCTCTATGAATTGGGTGTGCTTACTTTCCTCAAGAGAATGGGTTAGATTTGCAAAGATATTTACTCCAAATTGTCATTTACTACATTTTGTTTCAGAAATAAATGCACCAAACTAGGAAAAAACTATTCAGAGCGTTTAGGGGCTTGTCTTAAGTTGTTGCTTATTTGTATTAAAATTGTAAGCGCGCTAAAAAGGAATTGCATGACGGTTTGGAGTAAAATTATTTGAGAATCAAGCCCAGTGTTTTAGAATGCTTTATGTGATACAACCTAAAAGTCAGACTCCTTGAATTGTAACCAGTTCTAGTACCATAGGCATATAATACCAACTTGCAAGGAGCGCTACCCACGGTCAGTCCACTGGGCATTTCTAATGTATGCCATGTACACACAGAAGCCTCTGAACTCTTGGACAGGAGTGTGCCATTCAGGGTTCGAAGCCCGACCACAGACCTTTGCACACCACCCCCCTGGTTCTAGCTTTCTTTTTATATATTTTTAGTTCTTTCCATTCATTCATTCCTTCTCTTCTTTTTTATTTCTTACACTAGTTGCTATTTTCAAATTATTATGATATATTTTTTGTGAATGTGTCTGAACATGTTAAGGTCTTTTTATGGTTAATTTCATGTTAAATAAATATACAAATGGGAAAAGAATGAAGTCTTAGGTAGCATTTTATTCTTGTATTACTGTTTGGTGGTGGTGGCAGGGGGGTTGGATCTCCCTAATCTGAAGTAGCACGTGAAACCTTGTCAACGTGTTCTGTTGCTGTTGTAAGATGACCTCTTACAGGGGGGCAATCAAGGTGGCAATGTTACAAATCTATTAACAACTAATAACTAACAACCTTAAATTAAAGGGTAAGTAACTTCAAATGAAATGTTCTTTTTTATACTGTTTTATGAACCTTTATGAGTGGTCCTTATTGCAATTACTCAAATATTGTTTGTATTATTTTCCATCTGAAGGTGCATTGACTGTTTGAGTTCCAGAGCTGCTCTTCAGTTCTACTTGCTTACCACAGACATATGGGTCATTCTGTGACCAATCACCCAAGAGTTGACACCCTAGCATCGCAGATTTACACCGAACTCGGTTGTAAGGGCTGTTTCAAAAAACAAATTATTACAATTTTAGACTGATCCGGTCAAGGGTTCAAATGTGGTTGATGGGTCAAGGGGTCAAAAGTTATAGTGAGGTCAAATGGAATAAAAAACACATTTGGAAGACAACCAAGGAAAGTTACACCGTACCAAAGTTTTTGACCTTTGACCTTGAGGTGAAACTCCAAAAATATGAATCTCCAAAAAAAAAATACAGTGGGAAAGGTCCAGGTCTCTTCTTATGTGCAAAATTTCAGGCGGGTAATATTTTTGGTTTGCTGTGTTATCGTCAGAACCCTGGTTCCCTGAAATAGAAATGTAACCATTACCCATAGGATATATCTCTTATAGCCCGAATTACCTGAGCACTTATATCAAAGCTGCTCCTTTAAGAGCCCTGTCTGCGCCAGGCATCGCCTCCACCCCTCGGAGATCTCAACGTCTGTCGCATAGGGATCAGCGCCACGGTTATGATAATAACCGTTTCCTTTTCAAGTACGAAATGTAGCCATTACCGAATGGGATACAATATCCAAGTCGTCGCAAGTGAAGGACTTGCAGCACCGGCAGATGTGCTAAGAAGAAAGATAAACGGCCTTCAGGTCCACGGCATATGGTCCACAGTACAGTGAGAGAGAACCCTCATGCAGTTGATATGCTGCAAGGTTACACTGAGTAACATTAGCATTAAAACACCAGAAGTCCAATTAAGGTGTGTGACTAACTACCCCAGGACTTAAAGTGGAACACAATGAAAAGTGTGTTAAAGGGCGGAATGAGTGGCTGCTCTTAACATTCAAAACCAGGGTTCTGCTGATCGACGACATTCAGTCGGTATAATCTGGTAAAAGTATGAGGCTTGTCCCCTAGTGCAGCATTGCAAATGTCTGGGACAGATGCGCCCTGGAATAACGACCAATAGGCAGCACGGTGTCTTGTGGAGTGACCAGTGACCTTCTCCAGTGGAGGCAGGTTAGCTGGATCGTATGCAATCCTGACTGTGTCTACAATCCACCTCGACAGCCGCTGTTTGACAGGGCTTGTCTGTGTAACTTAGACACAAAGCAAACAAACAATTGCTCGGATTGACGCCAACTCTGGGTGCAGTCAGCATAATATGCCAGTGCCCTAACTGGACAGAGTGTATGGAGCTTTCTCTCCCTGTCAGACTGGAAAGGAGGTGGATGGAAGGCCTCAAATTCCACTGGCTGGTTGATATGGAAAGCAGAAATGCTTTTAGGGAGAAAAGCAGGATTAGTGCAGAGAGTAACTTTAGTTCTAGCTTTCGCAAAAAACAAAGGCTTTCGCCGTTGAAAATGCTTGTATTTCACCTACCAGCTTGGCAGAGGTAATAGCAAGCAAGAAAGACGTCTTTAAAGAGGAATTTCAGCTCTGCTGAACGTAGGGGCTCGAATGGCAGTCTTGTAAGTGCGAGATCTTCTCCACGCACAGTGGAAGCAGTGGCAACGGTGGAAAAGCATAGAGCAGAGTCTTGGGTCATCTGTGGGCCAGTGTGTCAATGCCGAGCAGTTGACCGCCCTCCAATAAAGAATACCAGTGTGGACAACGGGTCGTGAAGAGATCTACCTCCGCACACCAGAGCTGCCTTCTTGTCGCCACCAATACAGCGGGAACCCTATCAAATATAGATAGCCTGGGTCTCATCTTCTATGGGCCAAGGCACCTGTAATGTTGTGTTAGCTCACCTGACCAGGGCGGAGCTCCTCTGACGGGGAAAGACTTACCGCTGGAGCAAAAACATCAGATTCCACGTCAGATTCCGGAAAACAAATTCTTGGGTGTCCAGGTCCTCAGATGCAGCAAGGGACAGGGTGTCCTCCTGTGCTGGCTCTGGGTCAGCCAGTGGCACCTGAACCGTGGGGACTGAGACAACGAGGAGACCTTGCAGCAACTCTGTCTAAAGGGACTGCTGCTGGGCCAAAGCTTTGTAAAGCTCCATTTGCCCCACAACCCGGTCAGTTCTATTAGCATGTCTGCTAAGGTGGTGTCAATCCCTCTTCCTGGGAGAAGGAGAGGGAGAGCTCTCCGAGCTAGAGGACGAAGAGGAGGATCTAGAGGAACACGGACTCTTGGTCCTGCTCCTACACCTAGAAGGTTGCTTCCTTGCTCCTGGTATAACAGGGAGGAGAGACTCTCTGGACTGCACTGCATGGGACGAGTCTGGATGCTGTGCCAGCCTGCTTTCTAGTGTCCTCTTAGAAAAATGAGCACAAGACACGCAACAGCTGCAGTCTTTAATTGCTCCCTCTGCATGCTCCCTTCTCCGGCAGTAGATGCACCTGTCGTGTTTATCTTCTGCCGGAATGTTCCTCTTGCAAGCTGCACAAGGGTGAAACCCAGGCATGATGCAAAGTTGAAATAACAGTTCAGCCGGTGCGATATATGCGCACAAAAAACAGACAGCAAAGCTGACTGGGGTGCTGAGAACTGTTACACACAGAGATTGCACAAGAATAGAGCGCTGGCAACGGTCTTGTGCCGAACCGAGCCGTTGATACTGGTTCTAGTACTGAACCGGGTATACTGGTACCAATTCTGGTACCGACCTCGGTGTCGAGTAAGGTGCTTGGTACCCAACCAGGTCACTGGTACTGGTTCTGTACCACGAGGAGTGGCATGCAGGTGAAGACCTGAAAGGACCACTGGCAACTGCAAGCATGCACTGTTAAACAGACAGGGGCCTGCTAACTAAAAAATTCTAGTAGCCTTTGTTGGCAGGGATGTTAAAACACATCAGTGGCAAAAAGACACTGCATAAATTCTGGTTGAAAAGGCTCCTGCCAATTCAACAGCAGTGTAGCTAAAAAGCCCTCAAGACTGGCAGTGTCTCTGTGGTGCGAAAAGCTGACTGGAAAAACCAGACAGCTAGTGCAGGATACCGTCTGTGTACAGAGGAGCACCTAGTACAGGGAGACAGCCTACGCGTGGGCTGGGTTTCTAAAAGAAAACAGATAATAATTAAAACTCGTTAAAAATTCTATATATAAATGATAAAATCAATATATGAAAAGGCACCAGCAAGAATAATGATATCGACTCTAGAAGAGCTGAGCAGCAAGAGAGAGAGCGTGAACTTAGCTGCAGAAAGGGACTGAATCCCGGGGAAGGGGTGGGGAGAGCTGCCTGCTTCGCACAGAAACACAAGGCCGTGGTGGGACTTAATCACAACCTAGGCTAAGATAGAATTATACGCTTAATATCAAAAGCTAAATTATTTCACAATTTAAATAAGAGAGAGAAAAAGTGAAATATCAACTTATTTCCGTAATTTTTTGATGAAAAAGTCAGAGCTCACTCCTTTCTCAGGCAGCCGGAAAGGAAAATGGCGCTGATCCCTGTGCTACAGCTGTTGATATCTCCTGGGGGCGGAGACGAAGCTTGACACAGACAGGGCTCTTAAAGGAGAAGCTTTGATATAACTGCTCAGGTAATTCGGGCTAAGAGATATATCCCATTCAGTAATGGTTACATTTCTTACACCTGAAAGGGAACTCATTTGACAGGAAAGAACAATTGAGATGTTACTGCTGTTAAAATCCATTTGAATTCATTATTATTATTTATTTCTTAGCAGACGCCCTTATCCAGGGTGACTTACAATTGTTACAAGATATCACATTATTTTTACATACAACTACATTATTTTTACATACAATTACCCATTTATACAGTTAGGTTTTTACTGGAGCAATCTAGGTAAAGTACCTTGTTCAAGGGTACAGCAGGCAGTGTCCCCCACCTGGGATTGAACCCACAACCCTCCAGTCAAGAGTCCAAAGCCCTAACCACTACTCCACACTACTGTATTATTATGAATCATTATTTGATTTATAGATATGAATATATAAAAAAAAACTTTAGAATGATTGATGAATCACAAATGGATGGATATTTTTACAGTACACTTTTAGAAAGATAAATGGAAGCACCTTGTCAGTTCCAGTCACAGTTAGCAATAGAGCTGTACCAGAAATACAAGACGTTTTCAAGATTTCTTTCAGTATAAATCCCATGTTGTGTGTTTTTCCTGAAGCAGACCCTTCTCTGTCAACAGGCGGCCCAACTTTAGCACACAAACAGCCGATTATATCTTGAAAAAACATGTTCTTTTAATGTGTGCATGTTTTCTTTTTTCTTTTGGAACGCAACTTGGGTTTAACAAACTTTGTGCTAGCTGCCAAATGAAACAATAAAAAAAACATTTTTAAAGTCTACGGGTTCTTACATAAATATTTACAATGCTACCAGAGAAAGATATAGGGGACTAACTTGCTCAGGCTGGCTATGCCGGTGGATAATTACAAATGATGCAAAACCTCTCTAGGAACAAACCAGATACTCATGCTAAGTCTCAAGACTGAACTCATCCTAACTGTTTAACTGAAATGGACTCCTAGTTCACTGTCTGACTTTCACTGAGCTTTTTTCTTCAACACACATTTTTTAAATCTTTGACCTTGCTCTGGGTTGCGTCCGGTTGCAGATGGGATTCTGGAGTGCAGATGGAACTTAATGGAACGAGATGAGACAAGAGTTTTACAGACTACTTTATTCTAATGGCAATGTGTCATATGTAGCCATCTGCACTTCAAAAACCCCTTGCCTATATCTGAACCTTTATCAAGCGCCTGCTAATAAATAACAATGGCAGTCATTTGCTAAATGAAGGTAGTGGCCGTCACTCACTCAGGAGCTTAGAGAAGATCAGTCAGGGGGTTCAGAGGTGAGTTGGCAGGTGTGTGACCCGGAGAGCATAGGAGCTGTAATTAGGGAGCGAGGAACAGTGTGGCTTTCACAGGGTCATAGGCCAGAGGAAGAGCTACTAATTGGGCCGACGAAGAGACTGCTGCAAGGATAGCAGCTACTGTAAGGGCTGAGTGAATAAACAAAGGGGACATTCTGACAAAAAAAAAAAAAAATCCCTTAAAAATGTTATTGTTTACCAGTGGTTCAAATGTGTTTTTTTTTTTTTAAGTTGGCATATGACACCACCATGTGGTCAAATAAAGTAATTGAGCTACTGTTTATAATAATTTCTCTTGAGAGGAAATTTGACTTGGAGTTTAGATATGAGAGACCAAAGCCATTGCAGTGGAGCAGCCATTCCACAGCAGTGATTCAGCAGCAGTCACACTCTCTCCACATCAGCGTCACGGTTTAGTTTGTCCAGCCTTGCACCACATATGTGTGTGTGTGTGTGTATTTAAATAAAATAATGTTTGCTAATTAATTCAAGTGGCCTTGTGTGATAGAGACAGAATGATTCTTAGTGATAAATCTCCCTCCTGACCTGTGAGGTTGCAGTGTTAATGCAACTGTGTTGAGATTTTAAAAAGAAAGCATTTTATGAGATTTTTAACTATAGGTACCGGCACTATGACTCAAGCTCAGGCACAAATTAAGCACTACGCTATAGTTGTAAAGGGAACAGAGTGCCCTGGACTGGATTGCCTGACAATTCATTCCCAGGGTTAGACGGAAGTCGGCCATCTAGAAAGGGGGCACAGCTGCGGTACATTAAGTCATCGTTCCAGAGGGAAAGCGATGTGGCAACCATGGATTGGAGGAGAAACGGCTGCACTCGCTAACCAAGGGGGCGTGACTGAAGGTACAAATAGGGGATGGGGCTAGGTCATCTGTTCCTTTGTTTATGGTTAAGAGAACGCCAAAGGACAAGCGAAATATAACTGTGAGTGTTTTGTTTGTTTTGTTGAGTCTAATTGTACTGTTATTATTAGACGGTTAACACGATCCAAAGCTGTCGCTAAAGGCCAGCACAAACCCGGACAACACAGCACCATTGTTGACGGATTACTTGTATATTCACCACTTGCACATTAGCACTCACTGTGGACTTGTGATCGTGTGTGTGTGGCTTGTGTGTGTTTAATAACTGTGTATTATTTCGGTACTGCAACCCATTGTTTATTGAACTGCGCAATATCCATCGTTGTGTATTGCCAGCCCTCCTTTTCTTTACTGTTGTCATCAGACTTTGGATTATAAATAAACCACCATTTCACCAGTACTTTGTTGTTTGTCATTGTCTTGAGCACTGCAAACCACTTTGACACACCTTGCCATAGCCTTTACTATCTCTCCCTGTTCTCAGTCAAATCCCGGTGGGATGAGCTTGGGAGATTCACGGGAGACAACCACTCAGACACAAGATTCAGACATTACGTATGTCATTTTATTTTTTTGTGTCAAAATAATGATTTAAAAATTAGAAAGATGCAGTACGTCTGGACAACTTGATTGATTGTCCAGCATACAGGGCGAAATGCAAGAAATAGTATGATAAAGAAAAACACGTCATGGGACATCAAACAGATATTCTGCAATTTCTGAAGGTATGAAGTGTTCCTTTAAAGTGTGCAGACTCTGTATGGTTTTCTTTTGGGGAATATACAGGAATCTCCAACACTTATCTTCACGGTCAAGTGCTTATCTTACAATTCCCACCAGGAAGGTCTAGAACAGGTAGAAAAGCCTTTTTGTTTTTAAAATTTTCAAATCTAGCACCCCACTGTGGGGACGAGCCACAGTGGTGCCCTGGCCATGACCCAATTTAAACAACCAGCCATTGAGCTGACTGCGCTCTCAGAGGAGTGAGAAAACGCTGCACTGATCCTAATGACCATGTCCCTGGGGCCACAGTAAAACACTGCTGCTTTCCACTCAAACTGTGTTTCTGTTAAATTGGGGATTCTATGATGTATTCTTTATTGGTTCCTTCCCGTTCTACTCTTAAGAGAGCACTTGTTTTTTTCCAGTAGAATCAAATCATATGTACAATAGGCAACTTTGCTAAGGTAATCGTTCTTACTCTGCATCCATTTCTTAATGTGAGCATCATCTTTAAAAAATATCATCTTTTTAATAAATATCACCTCATAAAACAACATACTGAAGGCTGAACCTCTTTCTGTGTGTATTTATTTGCTAAGAACTGAGGTAGACTTCTGTGCTGTAAAGCTCTGCCTATGGTGACTGTCATCTAATAGTGATATGAGTCCATTAGCACACACTAGATACATGACATCAGTAAGGATATCGTAACCATTACCGAATGAGTGTATTTCTCCTAAAGACCTGAATCCTGAATATTGTATACCAAAGCTGGTCTTTGAGCCTGTGACACATTCATGACCCACCCCCGAGGGAACAAAAGGACTGCACTCACAGATCTCAGCATAATTTTTCCTTCAAGCTTGCTACAATAATGGACGCAGCAACCTTGAAGGTTAATAGGTACAGTGCCGTGAAAAGTATTTGCCCCGTCTGATTTTCTGCATTTTTGCATATTTTTGACACTGAATGTTATCAGATCTTCAACCAAAACCTAATATTAGATAAAAGGAACCCTGAGACAACAAACACAAAAATGTGATACATATTTCATTTATTTATTAAAGAAAGTTATGCAACACCCAATGCCCCCGTGTGAAAAACTAATCGCCCCCTTAGACTCAATAACAGGTTACTCCACCTTTAGCAGCAATAACTGCAACCAAACGCTCTTAGTTATTGATTAGTCTCTCACAGCGCCGTGGAGGAATTTTGACCCACTCCGCCATGCAGAACTGCTTCAAAGTGACATTTGTGGGTTTTTGAGCATGAACTGCTTGTTTCAGGTCCTGCCACAACATCTCAATGGTTTTAGGTCTGGACTTTGACTAGGCCATTCCAAAACTTTAAATTTCTTGTTCTTCAACCATTCTGATGTAGACTTGCTTGTGTGTTTCGGATCATTGTTTTGCTGCATGAACCAGCTGCGCTTCAGTTTCAGCTCACGGACGGATGGCCTGACATTCTCCTGTAGAATTCTCTGATACAGAGTAGAATTCATGGTTCCTTCAATGATGGCAAGGCATCCAGGTCCTGATGCAGCAAAGCATCCCCAAACCATGACACTACCACCACCATGCTTGACCGTTGGTATGAGGTTCTTACTGTGGAATGCAGTGTTTGATTTTCGCCAGACATAACAGGGCCCATGTCGGCCAAAAAGTGGCCCATGTCGGCCAAAAAGTTCCACTTTTGACTCATCTGTCCATAGAACATTATTCCAGAACTCTTGAGGATCATCGAGGTGCTTTTTGGCAAACTTGAGACGAGCATTCATGTTCTTCTTAGTGAGCAATGGTTTCCGCCTTGCTACTCTGCCATGAATCCCATTTTTGCCCAGTGTCTTTCTGATGGTGGAGTCATGAATACTGACCTTAGGCAAAGCGAGAGAGGCCTACAGATCCCTGGATGTTGTTCTAGGGTTCTTTGTGACTTCCTGGACGATTTTACGCCTTGCTCTTGGAGAGATTTTTGCAGGACGGCCACTCCTGGGAAGATTCACTACTGCCCCAAACTTTCTCCATTTGGACAATATGGCTCTGACTGTGGTTAAGACTACAACTCACAAAAAATCTGACCAAATACAATCTGGAAAATGTGCAAAAATGCAGAAAATCAGAGGGCAAATACTTTTTCACGGCACTGTACATTTCTATTTCAGGGAACCAGGGTTATGATGATAACCTAACATTCCCTTTCAAGTACAAAATGTAACCATTACCGAATGGGTGAGTGTACCAAAACCGTCGCAAGGGGAAGATTGCGGAACAACCGGAATGATACAAGGCTAAGTAGCTAGGGTAAAAAAATTGAGGGACAGTTTCACCTCTATGCCTGTGTTGTAAGGGTCGACTGGGAAGCCTCCCTTAACACTAATTCCAAACTAGGGTTTTGAGGATCCACGACATTCAGTCTGTAGAATCTAGTGAAGTTATTGGGAGTAGCCCACACTGCTACATTGCCTATGTCCTTGACAGATGCACCCTGGAATAAAGCCCACAAAGTTACCATGTCCCTGGTGGTATGTGCAGTGAGCTTTTCTGGAGGGGGCAAGTTCGCCAGCTCATAGGCAGTCCTGACAGTCGCTGCTTAGACAGGGCTTGACCATGAGACTTAGCCCCATAGCAGATAAAAAATTGTTCGGACTGCCTCCAACTTTTCATCCTGTCAACATAGTACACCAGGGCCCGAACTGGGCAGAGCATATGGAGCTGTCGCTCCTTGTCAGACTGGAAAGGAGGAGGATGGAAAGCCTCCAATTCCACAGATTGGTTGAGATGGAAAGCCGAGTTAGTCTTCGGCAAGAAGACAGGATCTATACAGAGCATGATCTTTGTCCTGGCCTAACCTCCAGTGAGGGACAATGTCCTTCATAGGCAGCCGAAGCCGCCAAGCCCCTGGGGAGACTGAATCAATCATGACATGACAAGCTGAAATAGCTGCCAGATAGACCTTCAACGCGGAGGGGGATTTCCCCTTGTCAAATAGGTCCTGCAAAAATTGCAGTATAACTGCCATGGGACAAATCATGGAGTCGAACCCACGAGGCAGACACCATGTCTGGAAGACACCCCACTTTTACCTGTACTGGGAACGTGTGAACGCTGCCCTGGCATTCTGTAGGGTGCCAATAACCCTGTTGGAAAATCCCAGACAGCTCAAATGCAGCGGTTCAGAGGCCAGACCCACAGCTGCAGGCTTGATGGGTCAGGATGCCATAAGGTCCCTCGTGCCTGACTGAGCAGATCACGGTGCATCGGCAGTCTCCATGGCTGGCTGATCGGGAGCTACATCAGGGTTGAAACCCAAATTCTCCAGTGCCAGTATGGGGCTACCAAGAGCACTTTGGTCCTGCTTGATTTTCTTCAGACACAGAAGGAGTAGGGCAAGCGGTGGGATGGCGTTTAACAGATGCCTCGGTCACTGGTGTGCCAAGATATCTATTCCCAGCAGTTCCCCGCCTCCTATTATGAAGAGCCAGAGTGGACATTGGGTTGAATCTTGGGAGGCAAAGAAGTTGATTTCTGCTCTCCCGAACCTCTCCTTGATGATGCTCATCACCGTGGGGTGGAGCTTCCACTCTGAGCTGAGCTCTGAGATGAACTGCCCAAAATGGGAGGAGGTTCTCATGCACCGACAGTAAAAGCTTGTAAGCCACGCAATTGAGACTGGGCGACCACAGGCCAAACACATGTCTGCCTGGAACCTCTTGCAAAAAATTCTGCAAGGTCAGGTGCAGCCTGGGGGGAGAGCACAAAGTCAGCCGACTTACGTTGCTTGATCCCTGGGAAGGAGCGACTCAAGCTGCTGGCTTCATGCGGGGCACAAGGCCACAGCAGGACGTAACAAACAACAGCTGTAGTGCACAAATACGCGTAGTCAAACTAATACAGCGATTACTTTAATATCACATGTTTGTGTAAAACACAATAAATGCAAAGATCTATAGCAGAAAAATTAACAAGTACTTATCAGAATAGGCTCTCCTGTCAGGTCAGTTCTTGAAAGGAAAAATGGCGCAGAGATCTGTGCATGCAATCTTTTAAACCATTATTCAGGTTTCGGGTCTTTAGCAGGTAAATACCCATTCGGTAACGATTTCATTTCATACTTGAAAGGGTACCTGAGCCACTGACATTTAGCAACTTTACCAATCTCTATTGGGTCAGGCAAACAGTTAGAAATTGAGTGGAGACAGATTTATGGTAAGACAGAGGCTGGTGAGTGTTTGAAATGTGTTACCAAGCCACGGTATCGATGACCAGTGACTGGGATCCTGTAAGAGATTTAACAAGGTTTTGGGATTGGCTTACTTGGCACAGGAAGAGCATTGATGGGCCGAACGGCCTCAATTTATACAAACTTATTTTATTTCCTTATAATCAAGAGACATTTTTCAAAGACTGCTACAGTGGAATGCAAAATATCTGTATACTTCTGAAATAAGTTTCAGATAACTAATTATTGGGCTAATCTTGAATCCAGTGTTTCTGATGGTCTAAAAATCAGATGGCTGATCAAACGAGCATCTCCTTGTTGTTACATTAAGTGTTGTGTGCTGCATTGTACGAATAGCCTGTACAGACCCATACATGCTTTCTGGCCATGAAAACAAGACCTCCTGTTTTAGGGTAACTTTCATAGAACAATACATAGATGGAATGGAATGGAGTGCAACAGTTTGTCACTGAACTTACTACATTTCTGTGTTTTAAAAGTTATAGATGTTATATTTTTCTCTCCATGTCACATACAGTATACTGATGGTGGTACCTCAAAACTTGCATGTTGTATGGCTGTTTGGAAATGTTTAATTTTGGATAACTATTTTTTTTTATCTAAAAATAAATTATTCCATTAAAGTAGTTTTACATTCAGCAATATATTAGCAAGGGCAATCCTTGATGCTCTGGTTTGGAGTTGGTGCTGAAACTGGGGCTAACTTCCTGCTGCTCATGAATTTTGTGAGTCTGTTGCCACACTGCAGGCTGCAGTGGAGAAGAGGCTTTCACCTTATGAGTCCCTGGAGAACGTCAGACTTGCCACCACCCTAGATCCTTGCTTCAAGTTAGACTGGTGCACTGAGGAAGAGGTTCTTGGTGTAAGGGACCTTCTGAGTAGCAAAGCATCAGCTATCAGGCCCCCCCTATCAGTCGTCACCTCCATCTCCACCTGCAAAGTGACTGAAGCTCACAGAATTCATGAGCAACAGGAAGTTAGCCCTAGTTTCAGCAACAAATCCTTCCACTCTCCACCCAGAGGTTCAAGACTACCTCATTCAGGTAACTGTTGCAGATGACTCAGAGCCAATCACTTTCTGGAAAGAAAAACAGACACAGGTACCCTACACTAGACAAACTGGCCTGCAAGTACCTGCTAACACCTGCTTCATCAACACCTGTTGAGAGGCTTTTTAACATCACAGGGATCTTCCGTCCAGAAAGGTGTAACATGACAGACTTTGAACAGCTCATGATGCAACAGCAAGCTGAATTGATTTGATACATTTGTATTGTAATTGCATTTATTGTTGACAAGTTGTATATATGTTTGCTCAATAAAGACTGACCTAAAGGGAATTATAACTTAAATTGATTAAAAGGGAAAGGAAATATGTATTGAAATTGGGAATTGATTTTAAAAAGGCATTGAAAAAAGGAATTTACCAACTCTGCTCTGGTAGCCAAATTAAAAGTGATCTTCTACACTCCCAATTTTGAAAGTTTTTGATGCCAAAGTGATTTGCAGAAACAAGACAGCTATAACCTGCAACAGTTCGATGTGCTAATGAAGACTAAACATGTCAGCATGTCTATTGAAGGTTCGCTAGTAGCATTTGAGAGGTCATAGCCATAATTCCTGGGTGTTATATGAAAGGGGTCCTTTAAGAGCAGCCTGAAATAGGTTGCCACCAACAGAAAACGTCAATACATAATGTTTAATTTTTAAAAAATGTTTATTTTCTTTTAAAAGATTTTACACAATATCCTCACACCATACTTACATGGAAGAGGAGAGTCTCTTTGTACATAGAAATCTGTTTTTCTTTTCAGTAAAAATTGGAACAAAACCAAAATGACAAAAAGCTGTGGTTATAAAACACAGTAACCTTTTGAAATGGATGGGGTGGAGAGTGGGGGAAATCACCAGACTAACCTGGTAGCAACACACAACAGTGTTGAGAAGACTTATTTTTTTATATTTACATTTTAAAATCTGAAACCATTCTTTTACAAAAGTATTTTTAAACACATTCTCGTTATTAGGGGAAAAAAAACAAAAAACAAACAGAAAACCCCCCAAATATTTATCAATATATTCACATATGTTAAAACATTATAATACAAGTATAATGAAACTATAGTTGAATGCAGTTAAAAGCACTGGAGGTCTGGGATTCCCCTGCCAGTCACACAGAGAGAGGGACAGACAGACATAGAAGCAGACAGGACTGACCTCTGCAGAAATGCACCTTTATTTTGCAGTTAGTTTGAAAACAAGTGCAGTCTCCCCCACGGCACGCATTTGAAGTATTTGTGTGTGTGTGTGTGTGTGTGTGTGTGTGTGTACAAGGTTATAATGCACATGAACTAGAATTCAATTTCAGGATGCCCTTGATTTAACATATTGTTAAAGTACAGCACAGTCTGGTAAGACGAACACTAACTTGTGCCACAATGAGCCAGAGTAATAATACAAGAGTTAATGTCCCACACAAGGGTCATTATCTGCTAGATAATTGACCATGCAACAGTTAGGTGCACTTCAGGAAACACAAGGCCAATTATCTACAGCTGTGGATGGAATTAATGCTACTATAAACCCATCAAATGTGTGTGTGTGAAGCCTTTTTGAAGCAGTATTTAGGATGTATTTTGAACTGGATCGCTTGAAAATATAGGTCACCATTTAAAGCAATTTTCAAGATGGTGATGTCATGTACATTGTGTGGCTGACTGTAAACGCACACAGCAGTAGACCAGTCTCAAGAGTGGTCACATAATGCTTAAAGAGCACACACTGGAAAAGAAGCAGATGCAAGTCAGTCAACATTTCAACTATCAGGCCTCCTTACAGGTTAAAAAACATTTTCTACTGGCTCGTTAAATCACATTATTTTGGTGTTGGTTCTGTGGTCTACTTCATGGTAGCAGTCATCAGATTCACTCTTCACTTGATTTCAACCACTTCTATAAGAAAAATGACAGAAATGTCTTTCCTACTTACAAGATACTTAGCCTGACCCTTGAGAAATGAAGGAGTAAATGATTATCACAATAAACTCATGATTAATAAGTAACTGATGAATTAATGCCAACAGAATAGCTTTCAATCCTGTATTGACAAGATGTTAGCTATGGCATGTGACTTACAAACCTGCATATACAAACACACACATCTATGAATGTCATGGCAAGTATAGGATATATGTAACCCTGTGTCAAGTCATAGCAACAGAAGAATGCTGCCGATGGTTGACAATTCACTCCTAAATGAAGTGGTTGCCTTAGGGGAGAATCTTCTTTCATCAGGGACTGGCTCAGTTAATAAAAGGCTTCTTAACCTCCTGTAATTCAGCTCCAGTGGGAGTGATAGCTCCTTGTTCAAGTCTAGAATGGGGGGCTATCATGAATCCCTCTTTCTCTCTTCCTCATCTGAAATCATTTCCCCAGGAGAATCTGGGAGAGGGGATTTCCTTTGTGTCCTGCATAGAAGAGAGAGAGAGGAGATGTGTTGCAGCCCAGGGGGTACCTCCAAGCTCAGGTATGGAACCCTGTGCTCTCTCGTTTCTCTCGAGTCTATGAGCACAGACAGCAGTTGCTAGTCCATGTCTGTGTCCTCTTTGGGTCGGTACACGGCACCGAATTTCTGCATGTACTTCTTGATGTATTCCTTGGTTTTGTGCTTCACATTTTCATTACATTCCAGGTCCTCTGGATTCTTGCAGGACTTCAGCTCCTTGTTCATCACCCCGTGGGTCAGCTGTGAACACACAAAAACACACACAGCATGTTCTAGAAGCATTTATATAGTCGGAAACCGCCTCACCTGGAGAAACTTAACAGGAAGGCACATTGTTTTCTTAGCCACTGGATCACACTCAAATCAGGGTAAAGTATCAACACCATCACTTTAAGAAACCACACTTTAAACTCCACAACAGTTCTCAATGCATTGATTATGGCCTGTCTCACAAGATGTCAATTGCACCTCTACTGGCTGAGATCCTCACCTTCCGTGCAAGGTGCTTGAAATCCTCTGTGTTGCTTATCCGGCCCAGTTTGCAGTCAGGCTTTCTGTAGGGGTTTAGGCACTGCACAATAAACTGTGACATCTAGGAGGAGGGAGAGATGGGAGTGTCAAAGTGGCAAAGCAATTAATCCTTCAACAGCGCTTTATCACATTCATTATGTTGGGACATAACATGATTTTTACTTCCATGGATTGTTATCGCAGCAGATCTCAGAATCTGTGCTGGGTTCAGTCGGGTCTGTATGGAGATGTTAAGCCTAGGTGCTGTTGAAAGCAGCGTTTCTAGATCACCGTGGATTCAATTGAAACAGATCTATGCAGAGACCCACCCTCTATTTTCAGAAATAAGATACATTTACTCTTTTGCTCAGTTATTCTCACTTCTGAACAATGCCCTTGATCTATATGCTTGCAAAAAAACCCCCAAAAACTGCCTTGCCTTATAACACTGCCTTCAGGCTCACACACACAGACTCATACAGTTCCATAGCTCTCTGAGCCAATATGCCTCTAGTGGAGCCAAGATTTCAGCAATGTAATTTAGCTGGCATGACTTCACCGTCTGTTGGCTAATCATTCCTGTACTGGGTGGGACCAACATGTGCTTTCACTGACTGAGAACAAGTCTACATTTTTGGGTGGATCTCCTCTCCACCCAAAAATAGATTGTAGTCAAAACCAGGTTCAGTACTTTTGTCCTGCCGAGCTCTGGTTGGTAAACGGATGCCATCACACATGCCTGTTTACTGGGCGATTTCTTTTAAAGTTCAACCGGAGGTGTGTGTAATCCTGGGGATACTTCGAAGGGTCATAGTGGGTAATGCAAATAAAAATGCAAATAAAAAAAATAATGATCTTGAATTTGTAATAATCACAATACTGACTCCTTTACGTTTTTTGTTTTATTTATTAGGCACGGCTGCATTTTAGTAAAAGCAATAACGGCTGATCGAATTTGTTTTCGGTGTTTGAAATGGATACATTTCTAACTTGCAAAAGAAAAACAAAGGAAGAAAGCATGAAGAGGACAGAAAGTGCAAAGTGACAGAAAAGTTAGACTGAATCTCTGGATAACTTTTATGCTGGCTTTAATTTAAAAAAAAAAAAAAAAAAGTTATCAATGTTAGTTATTATAGTTGTTGTATCTTCAGGTTAATGTTTTTGATGTTGTAACATTTTAAAATGACAATTATGCTGTAATGGGAAGTAAATGGTAACGTGCTAAACATTTACAGTGCAGACTATTTTGTATGCAAGTTTTTCCAAAGAGATTCCCAAATATAATTCTGTGCATCCAAAGACATGTAATTAATTTTTTTAAGAATGAAGCCTATTTGGTATTCTGTCTAAACCAGCAGTATGTCAGCCCCAAACTGTTGACATAAATGACGTATTAAATAAACTGGGAAAAAAGAAAATAAATGTGTTCATCAGATTATTCTGCCTTTTATTGCAACTGTGGTACCATTGTCAAGGTTGAAAACCCGTTCTGCCATTTTTCAGGAAAATTGGTTCAATATACGTAAAAATATGCAGAAAGGGTTTAAAACAACTAGTTACATAAATAGTTCATGAATATATATTTTGTATATTTTATTTTCGCAAACCAGTATGAATCTGACATTTCTATTGCTATACTGCACTGATGTACTCATATAAAATACTGTATATATTTCTGATTTGTTTGTTTTTCAATCTTTCCATTGTTTTACCATAAATTTATTTTGTTGTTTTTATAAGACTACATTCAATAATTATATATTACAAATGGAATTGGTAAAGTAAAAAGTTCAAGAAATTTAAAAACAGCCAGCATACATACACATACATACATACATACATACATACATACATACATACATACAATAGTGTACCCACCTGATCCTGATCTTGCTGTTTTATTCAGCAACTTACTTTTATAAAATGTAATGAATAGTCTCTTAAACACTTTATTAAACACAGTATTTAGGGGAGTGAACAAAATTCCTATGTTGTTGTGATTTGCATGAATATATAAAACAGAGATGAAAATAAAACTCCCATTGCATAGCAGTTTGGTCCATTCCTGGTTTTACTGTGAGTTTAATAAGAGACATCTGAGCTTGTTACCTCTACACTGGCTAACCAAGCTCGTAGCAAAACTTGGAATGGGTGAATTGCTATGGAGTCTTATTTCCATTTCTGTAAAGCTGCGTATCTGTCTGTTAATTCATTTAAAAGTTAAGTTATTTGCTTGCGTTGCTAAGGACTTGGTAGTGAAGGACATGAAATGGTTTGTTACTGTGTTAATACTCTTTAGCCTGAACTGTAGCCTGAGAATGAGTGAGTCCAAGATGATGGCAACTGTACCAGGAAAGTAAACACAAAGAATCAATTAGAATCTGGGAGATTGGTCCAATTCGGCATCCATCAGACTTACGGAGACTCACAATGAAACATGCATGTGAGTCTAACAGTGTAAATACACAAATTAAAAATAAAATAAGCACCTCGCATCGCCCCCAGACTGGGCTGAAGAGAGCTGTCCTGTGCTGTTCAAGACATATCAAGGAGATCTCTATGGCCTATGTTTGTTGCGCACACAGACAAGTATACCCCACTGCTATTGGCACACAAGCACTGTATGCAGTTATCAACTGCTGAAGATGATCAGTGAAATGTATGTGCACTACTAATTCGAAGGATGTGTTGTGTCTGGTGTATGTCTTACCTCCTTCCGAAACACCTCCTTACTTTTCTTGGCTAACTCGCTTGAGGTGTCTGCCTCCGCTGTTTTAGCCTTCGTGGAGAACTGCACGAAGAAAAAACAAAAAGAAAATGAATCACGAAAACTGCTCTTCTGTGCAGGAGAGCGAGACCTGTGCACCACATGCTGCGGATCATTCTTTTCCAAGATCTGAAGAGATGGGAACTTCATTTGATCAGAAATAAAAGTAAACTTTCATTGCAACTCGGGCAAAAAGTTGATTTAGTTTTTATGTAGCCAAACAAACTAACATTCCCTGAGTTTTATCCCCACAGGAGCAGAGAGCAAAAAGAAAAACCTTGATGTATCATGTTTAGCTCCCAGCTTTAAATTGCCTCAAAAATGCAGACTAAATTCAAGATGCTACTGGTGTCTTTGTTCTAAACGAGGATACTGATTGTTCAAGGTTAGTGTTTAGAGGCACTCAGAACACATCCTTTTGGTGAGTAACAGAATGGTTTGGCTAGTGGTGTCTAAAATTTAAGAAAAAAATACATTAACCTAAACCCTAGACTCAACATTCCTAAATTAACAGCAATTCTGGCTGCCGAGAGACAGGCTTAGAGTACTAGCAGTGTTTGTTTTTAAGAGGGGAGGCTCTGCCTCCATGGCCAACTCCTATCTCCCATTAAACACAGTACTCACACTAGCAGATTGCGTTATCTCAGCGCAGGTTTTAATTGGAGGAACCACCCACACCTTCCCGCCCCCTGCTGAAGCACTACTGTAATGCACAGAGTATGCGTTAATTTATGATTGAAATTGCATCATTTCGTTTCACGTCACATCAGCGGTAAGAAACACAACATATTTTGTTATTGTTTTATTTTGGTGCATGTCTTGTGTAAACTGGAGGATAACAGTTCATCGGATGATTAAGACTCTGTTTGCCACACTAGATTATACAGAAAAAATTAAGAAAAAATCTGTAGGGAGGCCACAACAGGTCATTTCACAGTGGTTGGTGTGACAGAGTGCATTGGCTGACCAAAAGTGTAGCAAATAACCGTCTTTATTGCTGGCTTTGTTTACTTTTCAGTAACTCTGTGCTTGCATGGTCAATGTATGGATTTACTGATTCAATAAATCTGGATTGGGCTATAAAGCGTCACAGCAAGTCGAGAGGAAAGAAAGATGAGGGGAATTATCTGTCTGTGTCCTCTCTGTCAGCACTGGTAGTCACACAGACAACACTGTGGGAGTATCAGGAACTTGACAGGCAAAATGACAATAAATGTTTTTAAATTATAATACTTTTTTTTTTTTTTTTTTTTTAAATTATTTTTTGGGAGGAGGTTTTCCATCAGCCACCTTTGCTTCAAGATACAGCGGAGTAATGTACCTTGCTCCAGAACTAAAGTTTGTCCTGATTGCTTCTTTTATATTAGATAGATGCGTTTCATATGTATAGAACAGTATCGAATTAATTTTGTTGGTTTAACAAATGAAGTCCATAGGGTGTGCTTGATTTTTGTCTGACTTTCACCTGCTTTAACAGTTTTAGAAAATATTTTACAAGTATGCTAAAGTGATGTGGTATTCAAATCTAAATGCTAATGTTGTATTTTAAACATACGTTGGCAGTGTGTAACAGTTACGTTTATTAGAATAAATTACGGTGGGCTACTGTTTTCTTTTTTCTGCTGGCTGGTGGAGAAAAAGCATTTAACAACTTTGAATTGGGGCAAAATGCTAAGAAGATATAAAGTGTTGTCAGTCAGTCAATAGAATAATAAGATTCTCCTGCTGCTGCTGATGGCTTAAGGGGACCCCAAGACTTTACTTTTTTTTTCTGCCTCCCCATTTTTTTTTGACCATTGAACATTGTTACCATGACCTTATGTACAATGGCCACTGAATGACTCGCTTAGAAACGAAAGTTAAACAGGGTTGTGTTGAACTTTCTTATTCCTTACCAACACAACAACTTAAAACCTGTACCCTGTTTGAGACGGACCATGTTTTTAATATTTGACTCCAAGGTTTCATTTGTGTACCATATTATTATTTGTATTACTATATTATATGTTTCCAGCCTGTTGTAGTGAATTCTAATGAAATAAATACAATGCTTGCGATACCAGGAATGTCCCCTTTGCCAAATCCCCAGCAGTTATGATAGACAGCAACTCGTGTGAGCAGGAATTCCTTCACGGATACATGTGAGCCCTCACAGACATAGCAACACAAGTTTATTACAAGTTTGTATTGGATCAGACTAGACCATAGGCCATTGCACATGACTACTGGCACCACAGGAGGCTGTGTGGTCCAGTGGTTAAAGAAAAGGGCTTGTAACCAGGAGGTCCCCGGTTCAAATCCCACCTCAGCCACTGACTCATTGTGTGACCCTGAGCAAGTCACTTAACCTCCTTGTGCTCCGTCTTTTGGGTGAGACGTAATTGTAAGTGACTCTGCAGCTGATGCATAGTTCACACACCCTAGTCTCTGTAAGTCGCCTTGGATAAAGGCGCCTGCTAAATAAACAAATAATAATAATAATAATAATAATAATAATAATAATAATAATAATAATAATAACCTTGAGATGGAACATGGATAGATCTAATGAGTGGTTATAACAGAGTACAGGCTTAGACTCTCTTTCTTCACAAACAGTCTCCATCTCACGACGGCCATCGGAGCAGAGCTCCAAGGTTTAGGGTTGACACGGTTCTGTTTTAAAGGCTGCTCAGGTCACTAGCACTAACGAGGTGGACAGACAGAAGACTTCAGTCCCTGGTACTATCCAACCTGCATATTTTAGATCTGTACTGAATACAACATTTCAGCAATACACTTTTTTTTTTTTTTTTTTTACTAAGCTACTTTAGTAAGATCACTATTAAAACTTCTAAAAACATTGGTCACAACTGCCACTAGTGCAACTATACTATTTTGCACCTTGTGGATTTCCTTTCTGGAGTGGTGCTAATCTTTACAGGATCGCACACACTTTGTAAAGCAGGCCCTACATTTGCTAAATAAAAGAAAGACATGTTTAATTGCTTGCATACATTTCTGAAATCCATTTGGTTTGTTCTGTGATCAAAAGCCATAATGCCAGCTTTAAAAAAAACACAAATAGGAGTTATATGCAGTGCCAACTGTGGAGGGATCAATGTGCCAGGCTGTCTGCTCCTCTGGCCTTCTCTCAGTCTAATAAAGAGCAGATGGTGTTGAACACAGAAAGCACAAATTAAAACCATGAAAAAACAGACAAATGATTCAACCTCTTTTACTGACAAAAAAAACAAAAAACAGTGCCAACATATTTGAGAGTTCAAATTACAACCCCACCACAACTAAGAGATACAACTTGGGCCACCCTAGGGTCAGATATAGTAATGTGCTGTTAGTGATAACCTCAAACTGAGCACTCAACCAGGACCCCAGCATGGTGTGCACGAGAGCCGTGCTGTTTGTTCTGTTAGAACCCAGCATGATGTCATGTGTGACCCAAAAACCCTTCCCCCCTTGTACAAGGTGCAAGCACCTTTTTGAGTGAGAGATGCATGGCGTCACACACCGGAAAATTCTGAACTCTTCCGAAAGTCTAAAATTTCTGTTGACGGTTACCGCAAAGCTCGGGAAAAAAACAATATCTCTGTTTGTTTATTTAATTGCTTATTTTTTTGCAAAGACCTTATTAGTAACATCTGTTCTAATGTCAGTAACATTTCTGAATTGTTTGCCTATGAAATGAGCCTCTCTTATCAGAGAGCTGCCCTTGCCAAGGCCTATAACCTTGGGATGAAAGGCAGAAATGAGCATCTCATTTAATTAACTTCAGAATGTGTTCACAGTCAAGTTTCTTATCAAAAAAAGTAACTTTGAATTAGGAAATAGTTTTTAAGCCAAAACACAGAGCCTCCTAGGTATTGCAATCTATTATTGCAACCTCTGGAGAGAATTGATGTTTAGGTAAATTGAAATAGAATAAGTGTTTTACTTAGTTTAAGGTTTTGCTGTAATAGAGAACATAAGTATCATATTATTATTTTATTATTATTTATTTCTTAGCAGACATCCTTATCCAGGGCGACTTACAATTGTTAGAAGATATCACATTATTTTTTACATACAATTACCCATTTATACAGTTGGGTTTTTATTGGAGCAATCTAGGTAAAGTACCTTGCTCAAGGGTACAGCAGCAGTGTCCCCCACCTGGGATTCAACCCACCGGTCAAGAGTCCAGAGCCCTAACCACTAATCCACACTGCTGTTGCAGGCAGGCCTGCAGGTGCCCGGCCAGTCTACAGGGGTCGCGGAGCCGAGGACACCCTGGCCGACCTAAGCCCTTCCCACCAGCAGTGGAATAGCCTGGACCTGAACCGGCGATCTCCAGGCTATAGGGCACATCCTACACTCCACGCAGAGCGCCTTTAGTGGATGCACCACTCGGGAGCCCCCTCGATCCATTTTTAAGCATTTATAAACTGAAGGTGTACTAATACTGCTCTGATTCATTAAGACTCCAAGTTGAATGGGTCGGTGTGATTATTCTTGATTATAAAGCCTAAAGGCATCACACTGTAAGCCAGTAAACAAACTATGCACTTTCGTTTGAACCATCTATATATCTCCCTGTTAGCCTCCCATGGGTCCTCTGATCAAGAACCAAAGTAGTGCGCTAAGTGACAATGGTGTGCATGAGGGCTGTGCTGGACATTGTCTGTACAGAGCTCCCTCGATATTAACATAATCTTATAATTCACTGTTGTGTCATGCTGAGAGTAAATAGTAAAAAGTGCCCCCCATATAACAGCCACTCACTAATTCCCAGTTTTCAATATTTCACATTGATTTATGTGCAAGTCAGACAGCGGAATAAGAGGGAGTGATTTTCACATTTTAGACGAATGCTTGGTTTAGGCTATGGTAAAAAGACAGATTCTACTTTCAGCCTGTAGTACCCAAGGCGCAACAGGACTTAGAAAAACTCAGAAGCTGAGCATAAAGAATTTGAAAATAAATATGTTATAATAGTGATAAGTTTCTTTTGAAACTTCTATCCACTCAAAGAAGCCTCAGGCACAGAGTTAGTTTAAAAAAAGAACATCTGCCGACAATTGCCCATTACATCATTTTCTCATCATCTTCTACACTAATTGCCTAAAATGATACTTTAAAAGGCTTATACAAATCTGGTATTTTTAAAATGTCTTTAATGCAACCACAAATAAATGAAGGACATTTGTTTATGTTTAATATGACTGACTGAACTGTCTTTGATTAGCAATCAAACAAGGGTATTTAAAATAAAAAAAAAATTAAAAAATTAAAAAAAACACCTACTGACTGAAGACACTGTTGCTAGTTAAGTTTACTTGGAAAATTAACAATATACTTTTTGAAAAAAACTGACCAACCCTTGATCAAAGCAGTCTGGAAATCATATCTGTGTCCTCTTTACAATGACATTTAGGGCCTTTTCAGTTGGTTTCACATTGCAGTTTTGTGGAGGAGGCTACTCTGCCCATCAATGCTTGACCGCTTCCTAATAGCTGAGTGACCCCAAAACTAAGTCAAGTCGTATTTTAAAGGACCAGTAAGCCCAGAGATTAGTCTGGTTGCTCTTTTTGGTACTGTGGTGATCAGAACTGAACACATTATTCTAGGTGCGGTTTCACCAGTTCATTGTACAACCTCATCATAAACTCCTTTGATTTGTACTCTACACTTTTGACTAGCTAACCAAGGAATCTGTCTGCCTTTTTAATTGCTTCTCATACTATCTGGTTGCTAACAGTGTTAAGTCTATTACAGGGTCTTTCTCTTGTTAGGCCTGTTCTAGTTCTATACCAACCATTTGGTATTTGAATCGTACATTTCTGTGACCACCTTCTGCTTCATAAGTATGGTACTTTAACCCAGACCTCATGGAAATTAATCAAATTGAAATGGACATATTTGTTGCACTACTAGCTATGGCTGGCTTGTGCGGAGAGGATTTTAAAAAAATTAATTTAGGTATGACCAATTATTTAAATTTATTTCTCCCCAAATTTGAAATGTCCAATTATGTTTTTTTCAGGAGTCCCACACAGCACAGATGTTGAGGGCATATGAGCGTCCTCCGATCTCACAAGCCTAAAGGCAGAATCGCTTTTACGTCGAGCAATCCAGAGCAGAAGTGGGCAGGCTACCGATCCCGGAAGACAGATCAGCCCTGCTTCTTATCCACTCTGAATATGCTTGGCGTCTGGCCAGTAGGGCTTGCTGTTGCACGATGAGGAGAATAAGTCCCTGCCGGTTTCCCATCCCCACCCCTAGGAGCGTCTGAGCCAATGTGACGCCCCCTTCAGAGTCCCCAGCAAAGTTCAGCCTCTTTGCGCAGCCTGGACTCGAACCGGAGCCGTCCAAGCTGTTTGACTCATCCTGCACTCCTCGTGACAGCGCTTTAACTGGATGAGCCACTCAGGGACCCCTAGGAGGGGATTTCTATGGTTGAAACAGTACTGAAAAAGTGGAGTACACACCTTTAATTTAAAAAAAAAAAAAGTTAGTGAATTATTAAAATTCATCAGTAGATCATTTCACCTCCATTGCAGTGGTTTTGGAGCTCTTAGGTCAACGGTACTCAACATATGGCCCGTGGGCCGGACACGGCCCTTTTAATGATTTACAGTGACCTGAGGTTGACAGTATGTCAAAGGGATGAGAGCTAAGTTATGGAGTGTTTTGGTTCTCTCGTAACTGTGAAACATGCCTGGAAAGAGTGATTATGGTACAAATATACAATCTGACCTCATTTAATGAGAATTTTCTTTATTTTTAAATTCTCCATCTGCCGGTTGTATTCGATTACGTAGCCTAGGCGACTGCAGGCAGTTTTCCCCAGTTAAGATAAAATCTTACCGTTTAAGAAAATTGTGTTTAAAACTATTTATATTTAATGACACACTTTTTTTGTGTAACAGTAAAACATGAGAGGGTTGATACAGTTTCAATGGTAGTCAGATGTAAAACATGGAATACTGGAGTATATTGGGGGTTGCAGTAAATTGTTTCCAAGTTGTCCATTTTTGTAAATTGTACTGCTGCAAATGTAAGATTCAGATTTTGTAATCTGTGTTAGTTTGCTGTTAGTATTTTCACAAAACAATTTCTATAGTAAATGCGCTATTATAATTGGAATTTGCATTTAAAAAGTCAAGTATACACTGGCAAATATCTGCGCTGTTTCCTGTTTGGCGCCAGTTGAAGTTTTAATTTTGAAAAACTTGATTATTTAAGTCGTGGATTATGCTCTTCTCAAGTACTCTTAGAACACACTAGTATTTTTCTCAGTATTGATGCAATAGCAGCATAGTTAAGGAAGCGTATTGCTGCCACCTAAAAAAAAAATGCTTTTGTTCTTGCAAAAAGTGCTGTGACAAAAATAAACCTTAAAAACAAAAAGTGCTGTCACAAAAACATGTCTTAAAACAAAAAATGCAGTGACATTTTAAAAAATGACTTTTCCTAATTACCCAGTGAAATCATTTGGGAGACTGTTTCATTACGTACCGGTTACATCTTGACAGTCAGCTAAACAGGAATGGCAGATCAGTCAGAAATCGTTCACTTTTATTTCAACCTTAGCCTTAGTCATCAACAAATACTGCAATGTTTGAGTAATTTAAAATGTTGTGCTTAGTATGAAAACTTTACAAAGGGTCTTAATCAAATAACTTGTACCATCGGAAATGTATGTATTTATTTATTTAGACAGGGACAACGTACCATTTATGACATGTCATAAGATGTATTGCACCCAAGCTATGAGCTAATTTTCATTGTTAAATATTAAAGTCAGATGTACTTAAGGAGAACTGTTCTTTTTGGCAGAAATTGGTAAACATGGGAAACTACATGGTTATAAAACGATGCGTCTCAAATGCATCCAACAGGGTTTTGTGAATCCCTGCTTCAAATGCTTGCCTTTCTTTGATTGCTGCATGGGTTACATTCACTGTTTTTTTATTGGTCAAATTGAGGTCTTGATGCAGAGCGGGACTACCGTCCAGAATCACAAAGGGACTTGCATTTTGATTGGTCAGTTTTTTTTTTTTGGTTAACATTCTTGTTATGAGGAAGAGAAAAACAAAAAAAAACTATCCAATTAAAACAGGGAAGCATTTGTACATAGTTATTTGAATGTACTCAGTATTTGTAAAGGACCATTGCCAAATTAGAGAAATATGTTTGGGTATGTCTGGCCCCCGAGAACTTTCATTTGTTTTTGTTTTTTTGAAAATTCGGCCCGTCTTAGGCAATACATACTTATTTATTTGAAATAACAATTTTGAATTTAAAAGATATCACCAGTGGTCATGAATTTAAATTACATTTTTAGAAAAAGTTTAAGTTTGTGTGAGGTCTATGGAGTTCGAAAAGTTGCCCTTGCACATTATAAAACAGATACAGAAATTAAACTTAACATGGTACAATTATACACAGTGACTGAATGGGATATATACTTATTCATGTCTCTTACAATATGCAGTTAGGTTACATGGGGTACTATTAATCTGGTTGAATAACAAAACGTAAAAATAGTGTCTAAGAAATTTGCTGCAGATAAGCAGCAGCAGTGCACAAATTATGCTCATCCACAGCTTTCTTCAACCTATCTAAGATAGTGTATTAGAGGTCAGACCCAGCAGACCATGAAACCATCCTTTAAGTCACAACGCCAGACCCTCCATAAACCATTAGAAGCAGAAAAGCCTGAACTTCTCAAATCCACAAACCGTTCACACTGCAACAACAGCATTTCAAACAGTGAATGGTCCTATGATCACGGTTTGCACATTACAAACATTATTTATAATCTACAAGAAAAGTCTAACTGATCTCAGATTTCACCACTGCACTACTAGGAAATGCAACAGCAGAAAGCGACATCTACAAGCCAATAAATGAAAACCCAGTGTTGGACACAGTCCATTATTGTGCAAAATAAAATACTAACATATGTTCTTCTTTTGCAATGCAAACACAGCTAAAAATGGTCAGCATCAACTGTTGAATGAGTAAGGGTGTAACTAGGACTATTCCATCATAGAGGTGGCAGGGCTCATGATATCCACTAGAAATCAAACAGCAAAGGCCCATACCTGGTAAGCATTAGGTGTCCCCTCTAAGCTCCCATCCTGAGACATTGATAGATCCTGAAAAATGTTTAGAAGTGTTAACCACAAAAAAAAATGGACTACTGCACAACCAAAACAGTACACCATAAATCATGCTAATGCCATGGTGAAAGAACATTGCAAATCATTCCATGACTTGTACAGACTAAGCAGATTGAATGCTGTATACCCGTGTTAATGTATAAATAAGTAACGCGCAATTGTTTCGACAACAGACACAAAGCTAATGATGAACTGCAAAAGTAAACATCACAAAGCGATGCAAAAAAATAAAAGAAGAAAAATTTATATCAATCAATACACATCCTGACAACTACAAAAACCATGATTTGTCAATTGAATACAGAGCAAAACCAGAAACATGCAATTTGAGGGTTTTTTCCTTCCAGATGCTGGACACACACACACAGGTAATTGCGCTGTGGGGTTACCTTGGTGGGGTTCTCGTTAAATGCGTGGGTGTCCCCAGGTCCATTTCAGCTTCATGGTCGACACTGACATCACTGCCTCCATCCCAGCAGGGAGGATCCCACTGTGTTTGTCTGGGGAAAGAGAAAGAAACCATTAAAATCCTTGAATGAAAAGACTAGCTCAAAAACGTCTAGTAACAACAAAGCAACAATACAAGCTGTGTGTGTGTGTCTGTGTGTGATACCCTCATTCGTATGGTTATCTGCCTCAATACTGATGCTTTTCTCTTCTGCATAATTACATCCCACTTTTAACATAATATTAAAACAAGTTACTTGATGGTAAGAGCTGACAATTCCGAAAAAGACTGGAAATTGTCAGGTAAGGCCACCACTACGACCTTACCTGACCTGTAACTCAAACAAAGCTTTCCAGCACATACTGCTTAACCGGTACAGTAGGTGAGTTTACTTCGAGAAGCTGACCAATAATTTCAGAGGCTGTTTTCACATTGATGGTCGGTAACCGGCATAATTTCCCTAGGTTGTAAACCAGCATTAGATGATATGTGGACTAAACAACTTCTGTGTCAGTTTGCACAGCCGCCAGTCCTTCCCGTCATGGCGAGCACAATAGAATTCTATGCCAAACCGACCTTGTTTAAAAGCCCAACGGTTGTCTCAAAGTAGAGCAGGGGAGATTATAATTTTGTTTTAAATATGTTTCTGAAATCAGAGGGTAGTGGTGAGATGTATCTGTTGGTGTCTAATTTAAACTTTGCATATTCACTAGTCAGTTTTATAAGGCGATATTTAGTTTAATAAGTAGATGCCGCTGCTGCATATACAGTGGTTTGCAGAAGTATTCACCACCCTGCAAAGTTTTCATATTTTGTTGGCACCTGAGCGTACTCCACAACGCTTTCAAATTAGACTTTACATGTGGAATCTACACAAACTACTCCACACTGAAAGTTAAAAAATGCATATAGAATATAAATAAATAAGATTAAATCTCAGTTGTATAAGTATTCAACCCCTTTGCTACTGCAGCCCTAAATCAACTCCGGTGTAAATGATTTGTTTGAAAGGTTACACAATTAGTGAAATGGTTTCAGCCTGTGTGTACTCAAAGTGGTTTAACTTGTAGATCATTTCACTCAGGTATCTAAAGACTTTCAAGTTGCAACTCACATAATGATCCAACAAAGCAACCATGAAGCCCTCCCAAACGGAGCAGCTGCGTAAGTAGGAAACTGATTCGGGATGTCACTCTGAAGCCAACAATGACCTTGAGAGATCTGCAAAGTTCTGTGTCTGAGATGGGAGTCAGTGTTCACACATCAACAATAAGCCGGTCCCTACACAAAGCTGACCTGTATGGACGGGTGGCAAGAAAGAAGCAATTACTCAAAAAGCCTCATCTTAAAGCACGTATGGAATTTGCGTAAAAGCATGTAGATACTGCAGATATGTGGAAAAAGGTTTTGTGGTCAGACGAGACAAAAATTGAACTTTTAGGTCTAAATTCCAAGCGTTACGTCTGGTGCAAGTCCAACACTGCACATCACCCAGTCAGCACCATCCCAGATGTCAAGCATGGTGGTGGCAGCATCATGTTATGGGGATGCTTCTCTACAGCAGGGACTGGGAAGCTTGTCAAGATAGAGGGGAGAATGGATGGTGCAAAGTACAGGCGAATCCTTGAGGAAAACCTGTTTGAGTCAGCCGACTCTGAAACTGGGGAGGAAATTCACATTTCAGCAGGACAATGACCCGAAGCACAAAGCCAAAGCCACACTGGAGTGGTTGAACAAGAAGAGAATTAATGTTCGAGTTGCCCAGTCAAAGTCCTGACATGAATCCAATTAAATTTATGGCGAGACTTGAAGATTGCAGTCCATCGATGATCCCCCAACAAACTTATCAGAACTGGAGCAATTTTCCCCGTGAAGAATGGGCAGAAATGTCACCATCATACTGTGCAAAGTTAGCAGAGACCTATCCAAAAAGACTCTTAGCAGTAATTGCTGCAGAATGTGCTTCTACCAAGTACTGACTTAAGGGGCTGAATAAATATGCAACCAGTAAATTTCATTTGTACATTTTCTTTGCAAGTTTTGCTGACATTTAACCTCTTCCTCATATAACAGTGTTCAGTTTAACCACTACAGCTTTGAATAAAAAAAGCTAGCTTGAAAAACTGTGCATACATTATTTGTAATTCAACAAAATGTGACATTATTGGTAGGGGGTGAATACTTCTGCAAACCACAGTATATTACATGCTGAGTGAGACTTGCGTGGTGATTTCTCAGATGACTTTTGAATAAAGTGTTACTGCTGCTGCTTAGCTCAGAGTTTTCTTTGTTATGTTCTCCGACTAAATACCAGTGTATTTGCCATTTTTTTCTGTAATTCTTAATGACAGAGATGAAAAAAGAGATTGTTGGGTTACTTAAATGCTGTTTCAGTTGTATGTTGACATTTTTACCTACACAAACACTGTTAACCCTTTGAGTAGTACGAACGCACCGGTACGTTCGCTGCTCTCTGGTCCCCAGGGAGTACGAACGTGCAGGTACGTTCTGCAACTTTAAACTTGAATTACTGAGTCTACACAACCCCTGATCACATAACATTGTAACAGTAGGTTTCTGTAACACACTTTACTGGTCTCTTGTTACCCTCTGAATGGCAGGATGCACTATCGAAATCCAATACACAGCGAGTTTAGTTATGCTTGTAGATTAATCCTGTCCATTCCCGTCCAATAATTAAGGCCCTGTGAAAATCGTGATTTCAGGGGCTGCGTGGAAATCGTCAAATTAGCCCAACACCGTGATTTTTACAATATTCTTAAGAAAAAAAAAATCATAATTATTTGTATTTCATACACCAAAAAAAAAAAATCACATTAACAAAACTGTACAGCTCTGCTATGTGCCTGCATGTAATATTCACCACGCACACAGTGCTGTGCAGTGATTGTCATGTGACTATATGCAATCTAAGTGGGAAATTAAAATACTACACACTGTAAACAAGAAAATGGATGTCTCTAAAAAGGCTAAAAATGTGTCTGCAACAGATCACGTAAAGCAGTATCCAGCAGGAGTTTTACACAGCGATGGAGGTAAGCTCTTCTGTATGTCCTGCAACGTTACTGTAGATCACCACCGAAACTCGTCTGTTGACAGGCATTTAGATTCACCGAAAGAGAGGCGCAGAAATCCAGAGCAATACTGCAACTGCTTTACTTGCAAAGAAACAAAAAACGGTGACTTCCATGTTCCAAAAGTCCACTTATTAAAAATTGGACAACCAAAAGTTACAGAAATTCAAATGGTGGAGCGATTTCTTTATCAGCCCAGCTGAGACGTGAATACTTACCTAAAGTTGCCGAGTATCACAAGCAGGAGATTATGGAATTGGTAAAACAGTCTGGTTGCTTGTCAGTGGTCACACTGACGAGTTGACTGATGCACCAGAGCAGTATGGGTTACACATTTTATTTGTTTTGCAAGACCTAAATGGTGAACATGCACCTGATGTACTATAACTGAAAGCTGTCCTGCAGATACACTTTACCTACAGGCTGTTAATTGCAACACCGTTTCACAAGCTATTGTAAAGTGCTTGAATAACTTTGATGTTAATTTTGATGTCAGTGCATTTATATGTATATTTGCTGTTTAAAAAAATAATAATTTGTACACGTAATTTATAACGTATCTCCATGCACATTCCGCGAAATACGACACTTTACCCGTGACACTGCCGTGAATTTTAAAGAATTTCTGCAATTTTCACAGGGCCTTACCTATAATTGAAACAAGATAGTGTTTCTCAAAGAGGTAGTAGTTTCTTCAGTAGCCCCTACCTGGTGATGACGTGGTAGTAGTAGATCTTGCCCTCGGGGTCCCGTGCTGCTTTCCAGTTGGGAGGGAGGACAATGGTTTTGGGTTTCGGGGGTGAGGGAGGGGGCAGGTCCATCAAACTGTTTGGCACCAACAACTCCTAACACAGAATGAAGCAGACAGATTGAATGACGATTGAATTACTGCCATTTGACAAAAAAAAAATTAAAAATACACACACACTTAATTATATTAATTACATCCATTATAACCGAAAATCCAAAAAGGCAAGAATTTACTAGGCACTTACTTCATAATATCATTTATCATAGATCATATCTATACTGTGCTCTCTGGATATTTCACCTTTCGATAAATCACTAATTTGGTTAAATCACTGTTACATTATGTTGACAGTAAATTGTAAAAGTCCTATTTTTACAAGGGCCCTTCCCTTTTTTCAATATTGCAGTTTTTTTTTTTTTTTTTTTACGTGTGCAAGTTAGATAGAGAAATAAAGAGGGCACACTGTACTGTATGTATTGCAGGAGCCAATAGTAGTGCCCTCAGCAGTGCACACTAGGGTGGCTGTGTCAGGGGATGTGCCTACCTGTTGCACAGTCTGTGCAGTTAAGATTGTGGTCACTGTTCCTGCCTGCTGCAACACCACCCCCTGCTGGTGAGCTGAATACAACTGCTGGCCCTGGATGTACGGGCCAGCGGGCTGTGCATAGCCCTGAGGAGGTACAGCAGGGGAAGAATCATTATCAAAATCAAAACACCTGAACCAGGCAAAAGCCCACTATTTATTTATTTTTAAATCAAGAAATAACCAAAACCACCCAGCAGTCTGTTAGGGATTCTGGGCCTTGGATGAAACATTACATTCTTTCTTGTGGACCATCGTTGCCACTATAATTATATTTAGGAGTGTAAACCAGGGAATTAACCCTTATATCCAAGAGTGTTTAAAGTTACGAGCAATTTATGTATAACCAAATTAAAAATTAAATCAAAATTTTGGCCAATGGCTTCATCAGTGTTACAACACAACACAAACTGGGTCCGGATAACCCCAGAGAAGAGGAGCCCAGAGGAGAAGGCGCCTCCTAGAGACACTGCATTTGAGTGTGCCAGGCTTAAATCTCACAATAGCCTTACATCCAGTCCTGGGTTTTAGAAATTATCTTGTTTAGGTACATTATTGAAATGACTAGGTGCCAGGAGTCTGAACAGTCACAGCACCTGGTAAATCTGCTCTGAACTGATCACATTTATATATTATCAAAGCATGAATAAATCACACCTTCTAGTCTGTAGATTTACGAATATCAGTCGTTTATGCAGCAATAAGGGAGGTACAATGTATTTACCATTAAACTCCTGGTTTCTGATCAATTCAATTATATATAGGTAGTTCTAAAACTCAGGTGCAGGACTAGTGTGAGTTTAAATGAATGACTGAGTCTACCTCATATAGAAACATACTGACTAATAAATCAACATAGGCAGTTCCTCACCTGTACCACGGCAGTGCTAGCCTGTGCATAGGGATTGGCGTTGCTGTATACTGCCTGGCAGGGCTGACCCTGGTAATAGACAGCAGTCTGTGGCTGTGCTGGCTGGTAGGGCTGTGGCTGCACTGCCAAGGGCTGCTGAGCACTGTGGTCCCACAAGGCGTAACTCTGCCCTTGAACCTGCTGCTGCCCTGTTGGCGTGGGCCCTGAGAGGACAGTCACGGCAGGGTCCTGGGGCACGCTCTGCTGCATGTACTGCGGAGTGCTGGATACTTCAATGGGTGTGGGAACATGCTGTATGGCTATGACGGGCTGCTGTGTGGGCGAGGGGAGGCCGGGGTCTGGGAGAAGGGTCTGGGGTGTCATCTGTTCATAGGTCAGTGTGCCGCACATGGGCTCCACGGGAGGGGTGGGCAGCAGGACCTTGCCTGCATTGGGGTTGCTGGGATCCACGTAGGTCTGAATGGGGTAGCCCGGCGGGTAGAAACTCTGGTGGGTGCTGCTGGCGTAGGTGCCCAGGGGATCGTAGGGCATGGGTGAGCCGACCCCCACGGTGTGCTGCAGTTGTTGCTGTTTGTGAGCCTCGCGCTGAGCCACCTCCTGCTCAAACAGCTTGCGTCGTTCCTCTGTCGACAGCTTGTTGCGCTCCTTGGTCCTGCCCTTCTTACTGCTGCTGCTCTGGACATCATACCTAAGGGAAGAGGAGAGGGTCAGCACGCATGCGTAGGTAGGCATGTGTATACAAGCAACATCTCATATGGGTGTATGGAGGGTAGATTTTAAATGTGGGACTGTTGCAGTTTGCCATCAACCAACACATCACTTATTCCCTGACTCTTTCATACAAGATCAATACAATATTTGGAGATATATAACACTAAACGCACATCTCTGAATGTCCCTTAATTGTTTGGAACAGTTTAGGAACAAGAAAAATGTACGAAACAAAAGAACGACCATTCAGCCTATCACTGCTCATTCAGTTGCTAGCAGCTGGTTAATCTCAAAACAGTCAACAACTCGGGTCTTTAAGGATCCCAATGATTTAGCAATGACAACATGGCTAAGTAACCCATTCCATACTCACCACTCCATAGAAGTGCCTCCTATAAGTTACTCAAGTGTTGCTACATTCAGAGGCACGGTTTCTAATTTGTCTCTTCCAAAACCTTGAGTATTTTATTACAGACTTCATACCAACAAATTCAAACTTAATTTGCTAAGAGTGAAAGGCTCTTTCTAAAAGTTTTTGTGTTGAGTGCTCACCTCCATTGCTACATTAGAAGTTGCACAGTATTGTGTTTCTGATTGTACAGATGTGAATTTACTACCAAGTGAATCTACTACAAAGTTACTCCAGCCTCCTCACCGGTCGTCTCCTCTCCTGTTGCTCCTCTCGTAGATGGAATGTGGGGGGGAAAGAGAAGAACGACGCCTCTTCCGATCCTTGCTGTGGGGTGTCCTCTCTGACTCTCTGTCCCTCTCTCTGTCCCTGTCCCTCTCCAGACTCCCCGAGGGGGTGCGTGGGGTCAGATGGTGGTCCCGCAGACTCTGGCTGTCCCGACCTCGTTCTGCGAGAATGACAAACAAAAACAGGTTAAAAAGAGCCAAACTGGATATGCTATGTAAGAAAAACCTAGAAATTGTCATGAACAAAAATAAATCTTCCCTGGTAGCATAAATCTAAGGGTTATGTAATATCAGACCGAATGGTGTGTAACATGAAGTCATGTGGAAATGTGACGAAGAATTTATTTATGTCCACAGATTAAAAACAATGTAGCAGTGAAAAGGTTAAATTCTACTGGCACTTTACTGACAAAAAAAAGGCAAAAAAGAAAAAAAGAAACTTATCAACATGAAAATAAACTAAATGTCTTAAATTAAACATTTTTAAAAATCCTAGTTTGAAGAGAGGTCTACCCTGTGGTTCCTTCTCCACTTGGCTCTTCTTTGGAATCCTGTACACCTCCTGAACACAAACCAAAGGAACACATTAGAAATCGGCCATATTTAACATATAATATTCACACAGATAAACTAAAAATTGATAATTAGTTGTTTGAGGATGGTATGATTAAAACTCACTAATTCCCATAAATTCTCCTACAACTCTCTTACTGTTAAAAATACACTTACGACACATAGGGAAAAAAAACTAAAAACAAACCTCAAAAGAAGCAAGCAGACACACATACACCAATGCTAAAAACCCTAAGACAGGTTTAGGGTATCACTTAAGATTCCCATTGCATAGTAGCTTGTGCCATTCTAGCTTTTAGTGCCAGCTGAATTACACATGCCTGAGCTTAATTACACAAAGATGCAACTTATGAACAGGTTATAATTAAGGCTCACAGGAAAATCCAGAATGGCTCAAACTGCTATGCAATCGGAATGATTCCCTAACATTATTACCTTCAAATCCTTCCAGTTGTCCAGCAGCTTGGAGGCCATCTCGCTGATGTCTGTGATCTTGTGGGTGGGCTCCTGGCTGCGCTCGCTCTCCACGTCAGACACCCCCTCCTCCTCGTCCTGAGAGGGTGTCTCCACAGCCATTGACTCCTCCAGCTTCCGTCCGACCTCGGGATCTTCATCCTGGGGCTGCTCCTTCAGCTCTGCCTGAAGGCAGAGACTCGTGGGCTGGGAGCTTGGACTCTGTGTG